>CARXXK010000002.1:91573617-91727107 GCA_949089665.1 Macrosiphum euphorbiae
AAAAAAAAAATAAAACATTTTGAGTGATTGTTCCATGTGATTATTTTCAAAATTATACTACCTATCTTAATTTTATACCTCATTATGTTTAGGAATTTAATTTAAAATTTGATGAAAAATGAATTGTGGTTTTTTTTTTTTTATTATTATTATTATTCAATGTAAACAATTTTTTTTTTAACTTATTATTATATTTACTATTATTTTTAATAAATAACTAATCATTATAATACAGCACTGTAAGTTATTAATTATTAAGATGGTTACGGTATTAAAATATGTATGAAAATTACGTTAGATAATAGAGTTTTAGGTTCCTAGTATTTTTTATGTGAATTGTCTTCTTATTATTTATTTTATTTTAAGGATATTTTTTTTTAAGAATATATTTTTTTAATGTAAGTATTTTTAATTTTATCTCAAGTTACTGACATTTTATTCATATAAATTGTTACATTTTGAAAATAAAGAGTTAAACTATAAGTTAAAGAAATGTATATTAGTTATATACAAAAAAAAAAAAGAAAATACTTTTCACATGTAATGTCTGCTTTTGATTGGCGACAAGAGTATATTATACCATATTAAATATCATATTGTCAATTTGCTCTCCGTTTTTAGATTATTATTAGATATTTGTAAAAATATGAGTTTAGTTGAGGTTGGTTTATCATTGAATATTATAGAAATCAATTTATCTTTAAACTATATTACACATTTAATAATGTGTAAGTATAGGTATGTCAATCGTCAGATGATTATTTTTATCCATTGCAATTACAAGGATTAAAAAATAAAAGATCAGAATACCTTGTGTAATGTTATTACATTAAGTTACTAATAAAACACTATATATTATGTACCTTAATGGGCTTAATGTAACAGTAAGGGCCGTTCTTACGACGTCCGGTTAAAGTTAACCGACACTTAACCGGAAGAATTCTGCCGGTAATAAAATCTGTTATCAGTCGGTTAGCGTTAACCGACACTTTACCGGACATTGTAAGAACGGCCCTAAGTCTTATTCTGTACAATAAATATAATAGTAGGTGTTTGATCAAATGCATGCTGAAAGTAAGTATGTAATTTGTATGGTTGCTATTCAATCAAAACAATAATTTATACACTGCAAGGAGGTGACAAGCTCTGAGACTGAACACAGATTATACAGTATGTCCCAGAAGTCCCGTATCACCCTTAATATCTCCATGTAAAATCACTATATTTAAACGCGGTTTGTTTTACAGTACTAAGTATGAAAATTCTGATTGAATGGCATAAAATTCATTTATTTTTTTCTTTAAATTCAAAAATTTTCAAAAAAATTTTTTACGCATTTAAGAATTTAAAATTTTTAAGATAGCCATTTTGTTGAGCATATTTTTTAAAACAGTTCAAAAAAAAAAAATACTAAAATTAAATAAAAATTGACCAAGTTAGAGCAAGTTATGTTTTTGAATAATTGTAGTAAAAAAATAAATTAGGAATGCAAAAGTATTGTCGTGTGCTGAAATTAGATATTTCATTATTGAAATGTGAAACAATAATTTATTTTTTACTACAATTATTCAAAAACATAACTTGCTCTAACTTGGTCAATTTTTATTTAATTTTAGTATTTTTTTTTTTTTGAACTGTTTTAAAAAATATGCTCAACAAAATGGCTATCTTAAAAATTTTAAATTCTTAAATGCGTAAAAAATTTTTTTGAAAATTTTTGAATTTAAAGAAGAAAATAAATGAATTTTATGCCATTCAATCGGAATTTTCATACTTAGTTCTGTAAAAAAAACCGCGTTTAAATATAGTGATTTTACATGGAGATATTAAGGGTGATACGGGACTTTTGGGACATACTGTATATTATTAAATACATTTTTGAAAGTTCTTAACATTTGAGTTCTGTAGAAAATAGGTACTCTGTCAATATACAATATACATATGTTAGAATGTTCTAAAAGTATTAATGATCTTTCTAATAAAAATTCTAATTAGAATGATCTTTTGAATAAAATTAAAAATCAATTTTAGTTGTGATTTAACATGATACAGCCACACTTAATTTTAAGGGGTTTTATATAGGCAATTTTTATGAACATTCAAGAAAAATTAAAATTGTGTATCTTAAGTACTAATTCAAAGTACCTACTTTTAAAGTGGTACAACCATGTTATAACCAACAATGGTTGTTGAGTAATTATTAGATTATACATATAGAATAAACTGTTATATCCGTGACAAACTTACAGGTATAATATTTACTGAAAATTTACCACATTTTCATATTTACTAGAAGAGAAATCTGGTGTAGCGTTTTATTAATTTTGTATATACATTATGGATTGTTGATAAATAAATAAAGAAAAAAATGTTACTAAATGAATAACCAATTGTCTTTAAGTTACAAAAAAATTAAATTTGAATTTGTTGTATTGGGTTAACAATAACTACAAAACAGGGCTTGCATTTGAAAAAAAAATTCCGTTTTATACAAAAACGTTACACAGTTTATGCGTTTATCGTTATTTAAAATCACACCAAAAACACTTCGTTATAACTCCGTGTAAAAAAAAAATTTAGTCATGATTAAATCTTTAAAAGACGTGATATAATATGGAAATTAAGTAAAATTACATTTTATAATATTACAAATAACTATGATGACAAATAAGATCAATTGTAATGTTAAATACTTAGACACTTAGTTAACATATTTTTGATACATTATTAATTAAGTACTGTAAGTATTGTAGTGATTACTTAATTGTATTTAGGTATTTAAGTATACTGCGTCCTGCCAAATAGTTAAACATAATATAAGTCGCGATTTTATTTTACTGTATATAATAGTAATCCATAATAGCATATATGCATCGTTGCCCTCCTGTTGTCATATCTTTTTTTCTATTTTAGTTTTTTTTTTTCTAAAACTAGAATATAAATATTATATCGTTACATCCAGTGGCCGGTGTATTGGAGGGTATACGCGGGTATACGGCGTATACCCGGATCCCTATTTTTGGATTTATGCGTATACCTTTAAGAAAATTAGTCTTTTATGGGTATACGCACGCTTCTAATTTATCATCAGACAATTTAGGCATATTATCACCAAACAAAAGTAAAAACTTAAAAATAATAATAATAATAACCTAAATTATATTTAGTTATAATATTTTATTATAACATAAAGTGCACTGTCCAAAAATACTAAAAATAGCCCCGTACCCGCATGAAGTTCGATTAAATTTTACCCGACGTTTTCTTGCGAAGACGATCGGAAACTGCCGAGCAATACAATCAATCAATGAACAATTAATGTACAGCGGTTCCCAAACTGTGAATAAACATACGTAATTTCATTTCAAACTAAATGATAATGACAAATTAGAATAATAATAAAATAATTATTGTTGATGTATTGTGTTATTACTTGTCATCCAATAACCAAATTATAAAATCGAACTATTAGTTTCTCATTATATTAATTCTATTAATTTTGAAATTCTTTGAAATTTGTAAAATATTTTATACAAATAAAGTATATATAAATATTTGTATATAAATATATTATAATATTATATGATCGATAATGGATAATAAACGTACCGCTACTTCTACTATATAAGTATTTTACATTTTTACTGTACAATTGTTTTAAAATTTGATAATAAAAAGTTGTATTATTTATGATATATATCATATATGAATTGGGAACAAGTCTAGTTTACCGGGCACATATTTTTTTTGAAATTTTTTTTTTGAAAAGGATTGTTTTGACGAGTTAAGAACGATGGTGCAAAAATAAAATTGCGGAAATGATTATTTTGGAAGTTATAGCTTCCCAAAGTTAAGGGGCCTGCTCGCGATTTTTCAAATTTTCCGCAATTCTATAAAATTTGAAAATTAAATTTTATATTTTAGTTGCCACCTCAATTATAAGACTTTTCCACTAATCTACTACCCAATACCTATTTAGGGGGGGTTGATAGGGTGTATTATATCGGTCAAAACACAGTTTACAGGAAAAACTCTCACACCTCGTAGATTGGTCCGATTTCCGTAATTTTTTTTTTGTTAGATAGAGGAATATTTTTTACAGGGCGCATTGGACTTCGATTTTTGATTACGTCGTTAAAAACAAAAAATAATACAAAAACTAAAAAGTTGTAAAAATTGATTAAATTCAAACTTGTAACATAAGACTTAGAAAAATAATGTTGAAAATCCAAGTCCAATGCGCCCTGTAAGAAGTCTTCCTCTATCTAACAAAAAAAAATTACGGAAATCGGACCAATCTACGAGGCGTGAGAGTTTTTCCTGTAAGGCATGTTTTTGAGCAAAAAAACAGGTCGCGTGCAGGCCCCTTAACGATTTTACGTTTATACGCGTGCGCGCAACACTACTATAATGCCGCGCGGAGGACCTCGAGTTTGGCGACCGTTTGGCAAGCCTTTTAAAAAAAAAATTTCAAAAAAAAAGGTGCCCGGTAAACTAGACTTATACCATGAAATTGAATTAATTAAAAAAAAAAAATACATTGATACTTGGTACATATTACACACAGTGGAGTATATATGAATTAATTTTATGGTTGTGGGTGAATATAGGGCGAACTGGGGGGCGTATATAGGGGGGTATATACGCCACTGCATATACATATACACATGAAGAGTAAGTGTTTGTAATAAAGTTATAAAAGATTATTAAATACAAAGTGTAATCATTTTTTGAGCGGAGCGAGAAAATTTTTAAGGTAGGTATATCGTATATATAGGTATATACTATATTCAACTACTTTTAGGTGCGTATACCCATAAATTTATTTACCAATACACCACTGGTTACATCTAACCCATATTTTATTATTATGTTTAATAACTGATGTGTAATGGGCTTGAGACTTAAGAGTCATAGATGGACCATGATGGCAAATCACAGAGTTAAGAGCATCGACCTTAATTGTTGCCACGGGTACTGAATTAATCACCAGATTGCCTATTTTATTTTATTATTGTTCCAAGTTTTCAGCATAATAATATGATACCGTCGAGCTGGATCACGAATTCACTAAACAATCACAGTCGTTGAGTCGTCAGAAAGTACCTATAATATAATATATTAAAATATCTCGCTGGTCGTCACTAGTCGGCAATACACGAAATCATATAATGGTAAATGGTTGCCAACGATCGGTATCCGAGAGACCGCGCTGTCGCAATCGCCAATCGTCGTACGTCGTCGTCGCCGCCGCGATGAGAGTATTGGGAATGGATGAGCGGCGGGTCGGGGAATATTTACGATATTTTCGTTCCCCGACCCACCGCTTATCCATCGCCACTGTTCCGTACCCGAAATCGGTCTTAAAATTACTTGAACATTTTTGCTTATAACTTATAAACTATCTAACCGATCTGCTAGCGAATTCCTCTGTTCCCATCTGCACAATATTTATGATCGATTGATACCTCATACGACTTTATTTGTTCAGCCGTTTGCCTTGTAGAGCTTGGCAAAGAATTGACATAAATTAGGACGATTTTTCAATGTTAAAACTCGGTGTCCTGTTATTATACATTAGTGGCTACTCCGCTATTTTTTTTTACTTAGCTTCGCGCCACTACCGTCGCACTGGATAGTGTTAATAGTATTAATATTATAAGATATTAATATTAAAGGACCGCCCCCCCCAGGAAAAATTCATGAACCGCCACTATATAAATATATGTATAGCCCCTTCCAAAATATAAAATTCTAGTTTTGTCTAGAGGTGTGAGTTAAAATATATTATTTTAATAAAAATTTGGGGGTGGGTGGGTATAGATCAAATGGACATGTTGCTGTCCCATTCATTAAAATAGTTCGCGCCGCCACTGGTTAATACCTATTCAATTAAAAATAAACTAATGCGGGTAGGTGATGGCCCGGATAAAGAATATAATAATATAATCGATTCTTAGATGGTTTGCAAGAAATAAATGTTTCTATAAAACCAATAGATCTTTTAAATAGATTTTAAAAAATTTCGTTTTGTGTCATTTTTCATTCAATTGTATTCTATAAATTATGTTTTGTATATTATATATTTTGTTTTGATATATTTAATTATTTTTGATTATCGCTTTTCGTTATTATTACGTTTACAAATTTCAATCGTTTTTTTGTCAAATATTACGTTATCATGACGTTTTCAAGCCCTGCAGTATAAAATGAAAAATATTAGATATGTTCTGAATGAAAAAAAGGATGATTAGGCCAAAATAATAAGGAATTATTTCACTTATTTGTAAGTAAAATTTACCGGGTGAAGTCTGGTAATACAAAATATAAAAACAGTAAAAACGTTCAATAACATATTTAGGTACTTTTTATAATAAAATAAAAGATGATTATTGTTTGTTATTTAAACGTACATCATAACTCAAAATAAAAAAAAACGGATAAAAGATAAAAGAGGAAAAGAAGCAGTTTGTGCTGATCCCGAATATATATATATATACAGTGGCGTATCCAGGGGGGGGTTAGGGGGTTGTAACCCCCCCCCCCGAAAATTGTTAAATTATAACAACGTTTTCATTAATAAATCATTTTAAGATAAGATTCCACAAAAAAAAAATTATAACCCCTCCCGAAAAAAAATTCTGGATACGCTACTGTATATATATGTCTGATAATAAATGCAATATTTTGGAGCCTGTTTACTTTACAATTATTATGGTCGAATGTAGGCCAATCGATGATTCTGTTTTTTTAAATACCTAGTGCATTTTTCGACGGCCGTTAAAATTCTATAAAACCATTAAAACCTCTATAATAGAAGACATTAAGTTTTTTTAATTTTTCAATAATTACTTTTTACTAGTAATTTTTCATATTGTATTTAATTTGTTCAACCCTCTAGAAAAATCTAAAACATAGGCGGTACTACGGGGGTGGCAGAGTAGGCAACTGCCCCTCCTGCGAACCGTACCTGCAGTATTAATACATAATTCCTTAAATCTCGGTTTCCTAACTCTAAAAATATATAAATTTGTTTTTTTCAATACGAAATTTGTTCCAAAATATCTGTGAATGATAACACACACTTAAAAAATATTCTATTATTTAATCTATTCTGTGATTTTATTATCAACAAATTCCGATAAGGTGATGTGCGTCAAAACGTTACAACATTGCGATAGATAAGAAAAGATTCGAATTTTTAAATTTGTTCAATTTTTTTAGTTTTTTTTTCTATAAATATCAATAAAGTTTTATCTGTTGCGCCAAAAAGTGTAAAAATTTAATACAAGGTTCCTGATATATTGTTACAGTAGCAATTGAAAAATATTAAAAATACATAGGCACAATTTTTTTTTATAAGCATTTAAACATCGAATTTTGACAAAATCTCGAAAATTATCAATCATTGTAACTAATAAATTATAAAATGTTCAGTTTTTATAGCTAAAGATTGCAAATTTAAAACAAAGGTTCTCATAAATAGTTCATACTGTAACCAAAAAATCAAAAAAATATATAAACACAGTTATTTTTTACAGACATTTTAAATTCAAATTTGGACGAAAATACATATTAAAATCAATATTAACGATCTTTGTTTTTGTTGTAATTTAAAAATATTATTCGGGGATATATGAAACTGAAAAATCAAAATATTATGGCCTATCCATACAATCTACCATAGTATAAGGAATAACAATTATGCTCATGATAAGACTGTGCATACTTTAAGGAATTTATTCATAAATTCCATATAATTTAATATTTTAATACCATAGAAAAGTATATAATATGTCTTATACCTAGACTGACATACCGTCTCCGCTCAGAATCGTTTTTCTAATACAATGATATTATATCATTGCATTCAAATTTAATACCATCCATTATACAGTGACCCACTTGTAACCTACAGTACAGCAGAGCTACATCCACTTACCCACCTTTTTATTTACAAAATTATTCAATGAGTAAATTGGAAGGGGTTTTATTGGGGTGAAGGGGAAGTCACCCATTAACGACCCCCCCTTCCCAATATATAGTTAGATAGTTTAAATATTTTCTGGCCCCCCCTGCCAAGAGGGTCTAGTACCGCCTATGATCTAAAATAAGCCACTAAGGTATAATGAGGTACCATAACAATTATGTAGCTTCCTATATCTTTTTTGTTGTAAAATTCGGCTATTTTTTCTTCAGAGCGTATCAGTCGTAGGTAGTTATTTATGATTTTTAACCACGGGTCGTGGTCGTCGGATGTGGAATGATCGCCGATGATGTGGTTGTCACCTAACCACTACAATCGCCCATATGAGGTCCTAGTTTAGACCTATAAAAGTATTAACTAATGGACAGCGGCATTCCACTCCACATCAATGCTGGGTGATCAAATAACCATACAACTATATAAGTTATAACTGAGAGAGAAACAACATAAAGTATAGTGAAGGAGCCTGGAGCTCGCATAAGGAACTGTATACATTTTACTAGGTACTTTGTTTCTTTTCTCGCTCATTCTATATCGTACCCCTGACTTCTCTCTCTAAGCACTGTCCATTACTTATAGGTCTATGGGTCGTACTGGTCGTAGTATGTATCGGGACTCAAGTACTCATCAAAAGCGAAGTAACTGCACGCGTCTATTTAGTAAGGGACGATTTGGACAATATATTATAATCTCGTCACCTCCACGGCCGTGGTCTCTGTGTTAGCACTGCTAACTTACCAAAATGATTTAAGATATTTTCATTGCCATTGCATAGGATATAGAAATGTCATAATATAAAAATAATAAAAACACTCCTAAACAATCGAAAATGTCTTTGGTATTCATAGCTTAAATTGTACTACTTAAAACATACGAAAAATAACTTCAACTATACCATAATTCTATAATAATATTACATGTTCTTGAAGTGTAATAAACCAACATAAAAGATCAACAAAAAAAAAAGGTGGGCAAGTGGGTGTCGCTCTGCTGTACAGTAGGTTACAAGTGGGTCACTGAATAATTGATGATATTAAATTTGAATTCAACGGTATAATATCATTGTATAAGAAAAATGATTCTGAGCGGAGACGGTATGTCAGTCTAGGTATAACACATATTATATACATATCTATGGTACCTACTAAACCTAATTTGACCTATAATAGGAACTTATAATAAATTCCAAATTATTCATATCACAATATCGATTAGGTACTTATAACGCGTTATACATCAACAAAAACCGTGATACTATCATAGATTTATAATAGTACACTTTAGAAGTTTCAAGTACCCACGAATAATATTATTCAATCACAACAAAATAACTAAAATAGTTATTCTAGGTTGGTTTTTTAATATGTAATTTCGTCCAAATTTGAATTTAAAATGTCTGTAAAAAATAAGTGTGCTCATATATTTTTTAGATTTTTTGCCTACAGTATGAACTATTTATGAGAATCTTTTTTTTTAAATTTTCAATCCTTATCTATAAAAACTGAACATTTTATAATTTATTAATTACAATGTTTGATAATTTTCGAGATTTTGATAAATTTTGTCAAAATTTGATCTTTAAATGCTTATAAAAAAAAACTGTACCTATGTATTTTTAATATTTTTCAACTGATATTGTAACAATGTATCAGGAGCCTTGTATTACATTTTTACACTTTTTGGCCCAACAGATAAAACTTTATTAATATTCATAGAAAAAAAAACTAAAAAAATTGAAAAATGAAAATATCCGTAAACAGCTCAAAAAGAGTCAAAATATTTTCAAAATTGTATGGTGTATAGGAAATGCTAATATAAACATTCAGTGAAATTTTCATGTATCTATAGTTATTCGTTTATGAATAACAACAAAATAAGGAAATCGCTACATGAGAAATCGAGTGAACATCCAATGTTGTAAAAATTTGAATTTCAAACGCTCATAAAAATTTAATTTGACTGTCCGGTAGAGATTTTTTTATTGATAAAGGTAGACAAACTTATGAGTAATCTTGTATTACATTTTCAAATCTTAGATTTAAAAAGAAAAATTTTTGCGAATTCTTAACTCAAAATAATTTGCTAATTTTCGTGATTTTTCCATATTTTGTCAATTTTTGAACTTTAAATGCTTATAAAAAAAAACTTTGACCAACGATTTTTAATATTTTTCATCTGCCTTTGAAACAATATACTAGGAGTCTTCTATTAAATTTTCAAGCTTTCGCAACCAACAAATAAAATTTTATTGATATTTCTAGAAAAAAAACTAAAAAAAAATGAAAAATGAAAATGTCCCTAAACAGTTCAAAATAAATCAAAATAACTCATCATAGCCCACATTTTCTAAAAATTCCTCAAATCACTTGCACTCCTTTATCACAGTATCTGCCATACTCGGGTATACGTATTGGATTACGTCGACATTTGGTCCTTGAAAATGAGTAATGACAAGTGAATTCAATCTTTTATCATTTCATTCTCTATCGAGAACAATACTAAAATGTTTAACTCGCTTTAACTTTTCATCAGTTTGGGTGAATCTTAGGTAGTTTATACAAATTTAGGCATGAAAACAATCTTTCTGTAGTACAATAAGACATATTATATTCACAAAAAAATTTAATGCTTAATATTAATTTTATTTATACTAGGTATATTATATTTATTATATCATATAATATTTATATTAGGTACCTAGTACCTAATCATATTTTAAAGTAAGTAAGAAAGAAAAAGTTTAATATGTTACAAATTAGTAATTACATAACATATTATTAGAATAATATACGTTTTTAAGAAAATGTATTTTAAGTTACCTACTTATAATTAAATGAGAATAAATAATAACAATGTGAATAAAATAATAAGTGTTCAGTTATAAGTTCAAAGAATCATTCGGTATATTATGTATTAAAAATTATATGTATATCCAGTCCTCCAGTTGAAATACTTGTGTAGTATCTACTATATAACCTACTACATCTAAGGACCTATAGGTCTATCACCTATAGGTACCTAAAGAGCTGTCAACTATAAACTTTGATAGTAATCCTACACCTAATGAATAAAAAACTAGTAAAAATATGATTTGACTAATTGTAAATTGTAATATTGGTTTATAAATAGTACAACTGCTAAAAACTTTTCTAAATGATGACAGGTAGTAGACGTATATAATATTTTAAACAGATCCAAAATACTGTCCTTGTAAATTATATTAGTTGTTTATTTTTAGATTTGAACCTATTTAATGAAAAAAAGTCTGTGCTTAAAGTGGTATTAAAAGGCTTATAAGTTTATAGTAGTATTCAAAATAATTGGGAAAACAAGAATTATTTTTAGGAAAACTGGAATTATTAAGCAATTATAGTTTTTGACAAAATCAAATTTTTTTTACATTAGAATATAAGTTTTTTGGATAATATAAGATAATTTACCCTCAAGTTGCACAAACAAATTGAACTTAAAACTTTTAAAGGCATAAAATATTATCTGGTATAAATCAAATACAATTTGATTCTTTGGAATTAGTAACAGGTATTGAGTCATAAGTCAAAGATCAAAAAATAAAAGTGAACCCATACTCTGAACATACCTACTTGTTTCTTCAATTGTCTAACTTTTTTGTGTCTTGAAGCACTAGTGATGCTAAACCATTTCGAACAAACATCATCCAATTATAGAAAATATAGTAACAACAGATTGTAAAAAGAGTAAATTTTATTTATTGGATTTCATACTAATTTTTTTTAAAAATAAGGAATACAAAACATAATAATATGATCTCCAAAAAAATAATGCAAGAACAAAAGACTAAATGGTTATTGAAAACAATCTGAACTAAAAAGATAAATGTTATTAATTTGTTAACAATAAAATATATTTAATACAAATGATTAAATAAATCCTTAAATTGCAAAAATACTACATAGTATGAAATAGATTTGTTATATATATAAATTTGTCTTGAATTCAACCCCAAAACAAAATCAACTATGTAAAATATTAAAATAAAAGAGTTTTTTGGAATTGTCTTTAGACTCAAAAATTAAAAGTTATTTTTTAAAGTATAATTAAATAAAATAATTAAAAAACTACTTGTAAATAAAGAAATAATAATTAGTATGAATTGGCAGACTTTGGATCAATTAGCTATTAGTAACTAGCAGACTTGGTCCTTTTCGCTCTGGTTTCTTCATTTGAAGAACTACGTTTTCTTTTTAAATCATTTTTCGGGTGATGGACACCTGTGGTCTGTATTGGAGGGGATTTTTCGGCACCAAATAAGGCTATATAAGCATATAATAAGCTGGATATGGTAGTCATAGGGTCCAGCTTGGCAAATAGTTGAGCCACAGTTGGAGTGACCGAAGTTGAGATGGAACCATTGTCAGGAACAGTGGATAATTTAACTTCCCCAAGATTGGCTTTTTGCAATACCATACTAGAGAAAAATTGGGATTAGTGATTAAAAAAAAGAACAAATAATACAATAAGGGGGGATTTGTATATTTAATGATATCACTAAAGGGATTCATTCTCAACTATGATCCCGCAAATAATGTCTTAGCATAATAATAAAGTTTTACCTCATTTCAATTAAGTACTTGGCAACTGAAACAGATTCTTTCCTTCCTGTAATTGTAATACGTCGATCTACTTTTTTACCATTTTCAATAGTTCCTTGAGATTGATGTATATGTACTGTAGCACCACTTATTTGTCTAAATAAAATAAATACACGCATAACATAATATTTACTATTTATAATTTTTTTTTTTTTAAATTAAATAAACTTATCAAATTTTACTATTAATATGGTAAAAATATATGATCTACATTCTAGATCAAGAGTATCTTTTAAATAAAACAATTTATTCTTTATCAATAAAATAAATTATTCAAATTTTATTATAAGTACATATTATAGTATACATTTATTTTTAAATGCAGAAAACATTAAAATTTTATTTTCTAATTTCAAGCTTTAATGAAAAATCAATTTTGTAATAGAAAACATTTGCTTAAGAAATGGAAGTTTGAAGTTAAAATTATATTTATGATAACAATTGAATTGATTATAATCAGACCAATTAATGTTTTATAATATAAATATTAATAAGATAAAATATATAATATGAAAGGAATACAAATTCATATAATATGACATCTTTAAAAGGTTACCATAAACCAATCAGTTAGTAATTAATAACACATATATTTTTACATTAAGTTGGTATGATACTATGTTAGTTATAAACTTACCGAATTTTTGAAATTTTACTTCCTCTTCTACCAATGATACATCCAATTAAACCATTCGGTACATTTATTGTTGTTATATCAATGTTTGAATTAGAATTTTGATCAGATTGTTCTCCACTAACAATATGGTTTAGACGATTACTTGTTCTCAACTGACTTCCAGCTAATGCAGCCAAAACTAAAAGTATTTATTTAATTTTACTCAATTTAATAAAAACTTATGCAAAAGGCAAACTATATAATGATGAACTTATAAAAATGAAAATATCAGTCTACTATACTGTTTTTGATAAAATTAAAAAAAACATAGTTGTACAAGTTAGTTCAAGAATTTTATTGTCCCCGTGATACCTTAATGTATTAATTAACTACTCAAAAATTAATTTCCAAGTACGCATCAAAGTATAGGTATACAAAACATGAAAATTGTATTATGTTAACTGCAAATTAATTGAGGAAGCCACGTACACATAAATTGCTTAAAGAATTGTTTCTTATTAAAAAGAAAATTTGATGCAACGGTAATGTCAGGTTTTTTTTACATACCTATATTATATTATTAAGGGTGTAAAAGCCAGCTTTTTAAATTTTCCACAATTCTATAAAATTTGAAAATTATATTTTAGATCTTAGTTACCACCCTAATTATAACACTTTACCACTAATCTACTACCTGATACCTATTCAGGGGATGGAAGGTTGATACGGAGTAAGAATAAAATATTAGGAACCTTACATTAAAAGTACAATTTTTTGGCTAGAAATATTTTTTTATCAACATGTTTTATAGAAAAATAAAACTAAAAATGCCTATGAATAGCTTAAAATTAAACTAAATATTTTGAAATATTCAGTGTACCAAAAATTATGGGTAATTTTAGTATTTTAGTTTGTAGTTTTTATGATTAATATTTTTTGAATTAGGTGGGTACTTACAACAAAATAATGGAAATTTTAATTTTGTTTAAAAATGTAATATTCAATTTAGTCAACAATTGAATTTTAAAATATAATAAAAAATGTATGTGCCTTAGAGTTAAACTTTAACTTTATTTTAGTCCCTGTAACAAAAACTTGAGAGGAATCTTGAAGTTAATTTTCAAGCCTCAAACCTCTAGTAAATTGACCGATCATCAAATTTAAAGATAAGAATATTAATTTTCTATTTTCAAGTAAAATTTGAAAGAGTTAATATTGAAAATCATATTAGTACATACCAGCTGGATTGACACCTCCATTTGTTGCAGTTCCTGACCCAAGAGCTGCAAGATTGGTCAAAGGAATATTGCGTTCTGTTCCAATCTAAAATAGTTAAACAAAATTTACTTAATAAATTAGGTTTAAATAATTGTTAAAAAACTTACATCTTTAATAACTGTACAAGTTTCAAAAACTGCAATTTCATTACATGGATTATAAGGGATTGATTCACAACACGGTGGTGGGGACTGAAAATGTATAAATTATATTATAGTATTAAACTCATATTATTATCTTAAAAAAAAATACAATATCAGGAACATAAACATAATAAAAGTAGTGAACATAAAAAAAAATAAATAATGTGAACACTAATTATAATATTGATTCCTAGTGTTTAACTACAGTTTTACTATTTAGTAAAAATATACAAACATGGTGTCAAACTAGGTAAGTAGATTCTCTTGATCTTCTTACTAGCCTACCTATCATAGTACTATTACTTTATTCAGGATAAAAACCGTACTGCACAAGTACCGGATGTTGTCGGTAGCGTAGCTACCAGTGAGTCTACCATCTGTATGCTTGCTGTGTAATGAAACCACAACCTGAGCACAACTAAGGTTAGGCAGAGTACATTTCTTATCTTGAATAAGGTATACAAATAAACAAATAAGAATGAATTAAAAATCAAAATTATCTCAATCATTGTATAATAATTATAAATAATTAAATTATGTTAATTCTTAAAAGACATTTGTTGTACCAATCTCGCGTGGATCCCAAAACACAATATTTCAACTATATATTTTATTTAAGGCTAAAAATAAATATTCAATATTTTCTTACATTTAATAGTACATTGCATACTAGATAAACACAATGAGATATTGTGCCTGTAGTGCCAGTAATTGAAACTAGACGTTCAGTTGAATGGGGTAACATATTTGATCCTACTAGTATGGCAGCTCTACTTGAATCTCTAATTTCCCTTATTTTATTTCCATTTTTGCCAATTATGAAGCCACATTGAGATGCTGGCACAATTAGTTTAAGAGTCAAAGGGGTTTTGGGGCCAATCCAATTGCCATTCAGTCTTTCCAAAAACTAAAAAAAAAAAATAATTAAGTGATTTTGAACAAATTTGGATTTTTTATAAAAATTCCTACTTCTTCGACTTTTAGTCCAATAAGTTCAGTAGCTTTACAAATTGCAATTCTATTTCCAATAATTAGAACCATACGTTCAGGAGTTGAACTATTAGAGATTAATACTTTAGCACCAGACTAAAAAATATTAAATTATATTTAATATTAATACTATATTGAACACGACATTGAATAATATTTACTATTTACCTGGTTTCTTATATTTTTTACAGTTTCACCTCTTTTACCAATCACATTTCCAACTTCCTAAAATAATAAAGCAGGTATAATACTTCTTTAGTTTATAATTGGTTAACTACATTATTAAAAGAAACTAAATAAATCTTAATATTATCTACTCACCTAAAATACCTGAGAGTAAAATTATTAAAAAACAAAAAAATATTTTATAAATTAATCAATGTTAGTTTTTATTAATGTTAAACAAATTGTAATTTTAAAAAATCATCTGCCTAACACATACTATACATCACTTACAACATTTAGACTCTGCAAGTTCTGTAGGTTTTAATATAAAAGTTAATTTACCAATTATCAAACTTAAGACGAGACTTAAGACATGAACATTAGTTGAGGTCTATTGTCGGTCATATCCAATACCATACATGAGAAATGAGAATCCAGTGCTCGATTGGGGGGTGGACGCATGGGGAAGGAGTATCCCAACTAATTTTTCAGAATTATTTGCGTACCCTACTATTATTTTTTAAGGGGAACATACGGTACGCTTCATAATTCTGCAATTATATCGAAATTCGTTAGATACCATCATAATAAAATTTGTCTTATCCCTATTTCAGTATTTCATAACCACAGACTTATAAATTAGCTAAAATTAACTAATTATTACCAAACTATTAATTTATTTACTTTTATTAGGTACCTATGTGTTATATTAACTTATATGAATTTTTTTTTTTCTAAATTGATTACCTACCTACTTATACATATTTTTATGGGATTTAAAAAGGGGTATCAGACAGTGTGGGGGCCATAGCCCCCACGGCTTAATAACTTTTAACAAGTGATGGGAAGGCACTTTATTTTTAAATAACCGTTTAATATAAAAATTCCCTAACTTTAATTTTGTTGCCAAGTCGAGCACTGTGAGAAGCATGTAATAAGAACTTTTAATATTATGCTATGTGTTTGCAGTTATGTAAAAAATAGTTTTAAAATTGTATTAAAATATACAGATACAAATATGTCTATTCAGATTTCAGAAAGTACCTATTTAAAATACAATTGAAATCTTTAGAAGGAAAAAGTATTTTTGAACAAATATATATATATTTAAATACTGTTCCTATTATACAGTAAGAAAATTAATTTATTAGGTAATTATTAATTAGTAATTACTAATTTCAGATTTTATTTTTATTCTGAAATTCCTTACCTAATACCTACCAATTAAAAAAATCTAATTTTAAAATTTTAAAAAGAATATTCAAATGAATGTTTAATAATTTGATTTTAATCACAAATAAAATAATATAGGAAATTACTAACAAAAAACCAACTAAAGCGTGAAAAATAAATCTTGATATTTTTAAAGTAGGTACGTGGTTTTCAAATACGAATACGTACAAAAAGTATCACTTTATAAATAATTTCCAAAATAGGTAGGTAAATATTTAATTTAAAACGTATTCTAAATACCTACTATAATATTATTCGAATGCATTGAAGATAATAATAGATCAATTTAAATAGGTAGGTACCTAATAAAAACAAAACTATTGAAAATTTAGAACGTTAATAGGTACAGACAAAAATACGTGTGTAGTGTGCTCTTAGGTAGTTAACTAGTTAAGTAACAATAAAAATAAAATATTATACAACATACTCGGCTATTAAGTAGAATCCGTATGGTCAACTCGATACCGTGGTATTTATCGAACAGACTAGTCCCGTTGGAACTCTGATGTTCATTTTCTTTTTTCACCACAACAGACATCGCGAAAAGTTACTTTTGAAAAGTGGGTATAATACGAATATTACGAATTGATAGTTACACAATAAAATGCAGACACGATCAGACGACGGACAAACAACCGCCAACTGTCACTCGCCAACACGAAACATGTGACAAGTGACAACAACAAACCGTAACTCTGGAACTGTTTATTGAGACAATGAAATCTGAATGTAATAAGTACGGCTCAACACTGCTAAGGACTATGGCTCATTGCACACGTGCCACACGAAATCGTCGAAAACACGATGTACGATGACAGTCGCCAGTTCGGAATTTCGGAAACTGATATAAATAAATAAAAAATATTATACGCTACGGCGTGGGCCCGGCCGATAAACGTGACACGTTGGTGACACTCGCGAGTCGTGAGAGCAATATTTTCCCAATATATAAGAAAAAAAAAACATCAATCAGTATGACCAGTCTTTAAAATCAAAGTCATCGTTGTCGGAGACGGCCGCGGTAGAACTATTATTGTTTACATCAAAAAAGCGCCATTTCACAACTTTACTGGTACCATGTTCGCGCGATGACCGCGTATAAACATATTGAACCATTTACTCGGTTTTGAAACGATACTCACAAATTGTTCGATATTTGAACTTTATCGACCAATTATTGATAGTACAGCTGGTTACCAAAAAGTTGAGGTATTCCAATTTCCAATTAATCCAATTATGTGGTCACAGCGTTTACCTACATATTCCTATATTAACATCAAGAACTAAGAGTAGTGGTCTATGACGCAATGAAAATAAATTGCTTATGATATATATAATAATGAAAATATTATAGGGGCCATCGAGTAGTGAGTGAGTCAATGGGTTTTTACTTTTTGGTGGAGTAGAGCGGATAACAGGCAAATGTTTTTTAGTACCTACCTACCCGTAGAACGTCGTGATAAAGACACATTACTGACGATAATTAAACAGTGGATTTTGCATTTTTGCCCGGTACATTGATCATTATTGATTGTTGGAAAGTATGTGGTCTCGTTTTATTCTTATAACATACTAATATTAATCACAAATATTCGATTTTAGTGTTATGACTGCTTAAAATACGAAGGGTATGAGTGTGTGACAATTTAACGGTTAAGCATTCAATTCAATTCAGTTCAAACATCCCGATACCGGCGGGCACACGAATAATGTAGAGGGCAGTGTTGGGTAGTAACGTAACTCAAATTACAAATTATTGTAACGCAATTACTTTCAGTAAGGCAGCAGTATTTTCATTACATTTTACTTAAAATAACGCAATTGTAACAAACTTACTTTTGAAAAGTAATTTCTAATGTATTTCCATTAAAACAATAGTTTTGATATGTATTACAAAAACAAGCCGAAAGGATATCCCAGAAAAATTAAAAATCAATTATATTTATTTTTGATTCCGATTTCCGATAATTGACAATACTAGCTACTAAACATTCCAGGAATAAATGTTATCACTTTATTAGAAGAAATAAAAGAGTTCGGTTTAAAATTAAAATTGAATAAAAATTAATTATGATTTATGTTTTATGAATATATTATTATATTATTATACTTTGTGTCATATATCTATAGGTGAGATGATTGTACATTTGTACATAATACTATAGTAGATATTATATTATCACTAGGTTGTCTAGGTTTATGATTGTAAAATATATACATAATAATTGAATCATATGAATTGAATATGGTTAAAAATAAAATGATAAAAAAAAAGTAATGTTATTTGTAACGCACTACTTTATTAATGAAAAAGTAATGTAACGTACTAACGTGGTAAAAAAAATGTTAGGTAACGCAAATAAAAATATTTTAAGTAACGAGTAACTTAATTTCATTACTTTTAAAAGTAATTTACTCAATACTACTTTTTTTCATTTGCTTATAAAAAATGATTGGATAGCGCTATTAAAAAAATACACAAGCTGTTGCACAGATAAAGTTCTTCTTTACGTGTTGTGAACATTTGGTAGTTCCACAACAAATATGGTGAGAGAAAAGTTGTCTCACGCAAAACAGTTTATTGCTATGTTGTACATTTGTAAGACGGAGATAACACATGCGAGGTTCCACGACATTTGATCCGGTAAATAAGTAAATAAGCGAATGTCACATCCTCTTAATTCTTAAATGTGTTGACGGCCGGAGTCGGTAGGCGAAGGAAGCCACTATAATATACTTAATATTACATGTTACTTTAACAATTAACAGGCAAGGTTACAATATACTCATTAGCCTGTTGTCTACCTGAAGATAATTGCTAAACAACATAATATAGGGTAGGTATTCTATTATCATAAAGATAATTTCATATGCATAATAATAATAAATAATAATATAAAATTTATTAATAATGACTAATGAGATAATTATAAAATATAGCGATATTGGTATAAAATATAAAAATAGAACGAAGACCAATATTAAAATGTTCAATTATGTATAATTAAATTACTGATTTGTATATACAAAATGTTATAATAATATATTACATGATGGTACCTAAATATTGTTCACGAAATTAAGCTCTAGCCTCTAAGGAGGGAAGTGAGGGGTAAAAACTTAGTTCTAAATAGTTTATTTATAATATATCTGAAAAATTGTTTTAGTGTACGACGTATTGTGAACTATATATAAATATATTATAAAGTTAATAACTACGCAATTTGAAGTTAAATTTAGTTGAACTCTTTGAACTTTTTGAATACAAAACAGATGAGTGTGATTTTCAAATTGCAAAGTTGGAGATTAATTGCTAACGAGAATACACAAAAATGCAAAAAATGTCCATTTTTTAAAATACGTATAAAAAAAATTCAAAATTAATTATAGGCGCTGCGCGAGGCATTAAAGTAGTATATGCGTACAAACTACAAACGTAAAATCGGAATTTTATTTTTTTTTTCTTTGGATTTATTATTTATTTATTTATTTATTTATTCAGCCAAAACAATTACAATTAAATAATTAAAATAAAATACATTAATAATAGCTCATACGAATTACGAATACCAACTGATTACTGAGCTATATAAGCTCGTATCTGGTATATGGAGTTCAACGATATTACAATTTGTTTAAAGTAAAATACTTATAAAAATAAAAATATGATATAATTAAATAAACTCAACATGATAAAAGAAACTTTAGAAACAAAAATTAACATCAGCATTACATATTATAGGTACAAAATTAATATGTTAAACGATATTATGTTTAGACATATTGACATTTTATTGATACAAAAATTATCATCAAGATCACCTACTATTTTATTTATTGCCTTTTTTATTAATTATATTAATTATATCATTGGTATTATTGGATTCATTTTCACATAAACTTTTTTTAGACTCTTTACTTCGTTATTTAAATTGTTGAAAATAGTTTTCCCCATGTAATTAGGAGAATTGCTATAACTAGTTAATAATGTATATGACGGTTCAATGTATTTTCCTGTTCTTCTGTCCAGGACCGGATTTGACGGGGGGCATTAAGGGCATATGCCCCGGGCCCCCAAGTTTTAGGGGCCCCCGAGACTCGAATCAGAAATGAAAAAAAAAAAAATTTAAAAATTTAAAAAATAAAATTGCAATTTGGAACCCAAATTTTGGGTTCTCAAACTATATTTTAAAAAAAAATATAGTTTTGAAAATAAAAATGAATTAGGTATAAAATATAAATTAAATTGTACTACTGCAGTACAGGGCCGGATTTAAACATTATGGGGTAATGACTGTAGTATACTACAGTCGTTGTTATTGCATTATCACGGTGACGTAAAGTTGCGGGTTATATAATTACATGTGTATGTTTATACGAGTATATATAAAAATCATAATGTAATCTGTCACAAATCACAATGTAAAATGTTGGAAAATTCAAGACGTCTATAATCGTTATCGGCTTATCGCTGTTTATAGCGTTTATGCCTTTATTGTGAATTATTTATTATTTTGTACATTCCACTTTTCGACTAAATCTCGTTACTTCATTATGATCAGCCAAGAATACTCATGAGCCTGTACTGTTCAATTGTTTAAGTAAGTAATATTTATAATAAATTTAAAATTAAATAATTTTAATAATCTATACGAAGTAGAAAATATTTATATATAAATTTATATTTATAAATTTATTATAAATTATAATAATTAGAGAATGGATATTAAGGGGATCGGTGACGTGCAGTTATTTTAGTCAAAACATACCTATCTTTTGACCATTCTACCGATCGACCTAATAATGCAAAAATATTTCTGAAAACTGATTTGAATTCGTTATTATATCTAATTGAGAACGGTCATTCCACTTTTCCCAATTTTACCACCTCCCCCAACAAAAACTATAATTTAATTTGAATATTTTGAAATTTTTGAATTTGAATATTAATTATTCGGAATTCAGAATTTTTAAAATGTTGACTGACCGATCTCTAGTAGACATACATAATAACGGATTCAAATCAGTTTTCAGAAATATTTAATAAATGAATATACATTATGTGCGTATTGTTATTTTATATGCAATGACTATTATTATGTATTACTATACATTGATGTAGTTATTTGTCAATTAGCAGATAAGAAGTAAAGCGAGTATTACAGGGTGTTTAAGCTACAGGACCTTAATAATGCTGTTGCATCTGTCAAGTCCTTAAAGTGCTTTATTGATGCTCAACGCGATGGTTTTTCAATGTTTGAGAAAAAAGGCAAAATCATCTCAAAATCAAATGAATATAATGATAATAAAAAACGATCTTGTAAACTTAATATTCGATTGAATCCTTTAGATTATGGCAAAGGTCCTGATTCACAACTAAATCATTCAGAAAAATTTAAAGTAGAATGTTTTTTGCCTGTTATAGATCAAATGTCATCAGCATTAAGTCAAAGACTTAAAGCATATGAAGTAATATGTGATCGTTTTGGATTTTTTGGACAATTAAATAATCTTAGCAACGAATAATTACAAGAAGCAGCTAAAAAACTTGTAGCTGTATACGATGACGACTTAGACAAATTGTTGTGTGTTGAAATAATTCATTTTTCTGAATTTATAAAACTTTATTCCAAGCCAACAGAAATGAGTAATGAGCATTTTATGTACAAAACTTTAATTGAAAAAGACGTAATATCAGCTTTTCCAAATGTTGAAATCGCATTACGCATGTATTTAGTAATTATGGTCACCAATTGTAGTAGTGAACGCACATTTTCAAGATTGAAAATTATAAAAAATAGATTACGAACTACAATGAATGAAGATCGTTTGAACTTTTTATCAGTTATGAGCATTGAATGTGATGTGTTGGATAATCTGTCATTTGATGATATTATAGATGACTTTGCAGAAAAGAAATCAAGAAAAGTATGCAATTTATAATATTCTATTTTCTATGTAAACATAATAGGTTAATGACTGTAATAATAATCTTAACTTTTAATTGACTATTTTCTTTATTAAAAATATAAATACAAATTTTTGGTACAGTTTATTAATATATATATATTTAATTAAATACATTTTAGCCATAGATTATATTTTTTTATTAATAAAATAAATAATATATTACTGTATGACTTGTTCAATTTATTTAACATAAATAGTTATTTTTAGTTGTAACTATAGTCTATAAATACATTTTACGCATGAAATAAGTTTAGGTAGGTATGCAATTTTTGTTATGGATCATTTAGGGCCCCAAAATATTTTTGCCCTGGGCCCAGGGGCGGATCTAGGGGAGGGTTCAGGAGGTCAGCTGACCCACAGTTAATATTTTCTGATCAAATTGGCCTCTTTTCAGATCTTGAGTAGTTGGACACTTAAATAAACACACATATAGTATAAATTAATTTTAAATTCTGAGTGGAACGATGAATGTATTGATTTTACAATGTGTGATTTTTTTAAAAATTTTTTTGATTTATTTTTGTGTCTGTGTACACGATAGGTAGTCGAAATAATGCTTAGATTTTCAACTTCAGTATCTTGTTCGATTGGAAAGTGAATCTGGTTTAAAATTCCCAATAGTTTTCACAAGCGCCGGGATTAAACACATAAAAATTAAGGAATAACGGAAATTTTTACTCAAAATCTGTTTTCCAAAAAAATCGATTTTGGTTTTTGGTGTAACTCTAAAAAAAATGAACTTAAATACATGAAATTTTCACTGGCTGCTTATATTTGCATTTTCTATACACAATACAATTTTTAAAATATTATGATTTGTTTTGAACTGTTTAGGGACATTTTCATTTTCCATTTTTTTTTTAGTTTTTATTCTAAAAATATCAATAAAATTTTATTTGTTAGCTTAGAAAGCTTGAAAATGTATTATAAGGCTCCTAGAGTATATTGTTTAAAGGCAGATGAAAAATATTAAAAATAGTTAGTCACAATTTTCTTTTATAAGCATTTAACCGAAGTGCCTTCGCTGGTTGGTTCTTCCCTCAAGATATTCAAGCTCATAAATTATAATTTTAAAAATAACCATCATTTATGCTTATTGTACTTTTTTTTTATGTACAGATTGTATAGTTTCTAGATTAAAAATAAAAAAAAAAAAAAAAAAAAAAAAAGCATTTAAAGTTCAAAAATTGACAAAATATGGAAAAATCACGAAATATAGAAAATTATTTTGAGTTAAGAATTCGTAAAAGTTTTTCTTTTTAAATCTAAGATTTGAAAATGTAATACAAGATTACTCATAAGTTTGTCTACCTTTATCAATAAAAAAATCTCTACCGGAAAGTTAAATTAAATTTTTATGAGAGTTTGAAATTCAAATTTTTATAACATTGGATATTCACTCGATTTCTCATGTAGCGATTTCCTTATTTTGTTGTAATTCAAAAACAAATAACTGTAGATAAATGAAAATTTCACTGAATGTTCATATTAGCATTTCCTATACAATGTACAATTTTGAAAATAATTGTTTTTCTTATACAATGATATTATATATAATTATAAATTCAAATTTAATACCATCCATTACAGCGACCCCCACTTGTAAGTTGTAACCTAATGTACAGCAGGTTAGGTATACAGCAAAAATATTTTGACTCTTTTTGAGTTGTTTACGGATATTTTCAGTTTTCAATTTTTTTAGTTTTTTTTTCTATAAATATCAATAAAGTTTTATCTGTTATGCCAAAAAGTGTAGAAATTTAATATAAGGCTCCTGATATATTGTTACAATATCAGTTGAAAAATATTAAAATACATATAGGCTGCACAATTTTTTTTATAAGCATTTAAAGATCGAATTTTGACAAAATTTATCAAATTTAAAATTGAATAATTATTTTGTAGTTAAAAATGTATAAAATGTTCAACTTTTATATCTAAGGATTGAAAATTTAAAACATGATTTCACCATTGTAGTTAATTCTGTTACCAAAAAATCTAAAAAATACATAAGCACAGTTTATTTTTATAGTCATTTTAAGTTCAACTTTGGATAAAATTACATAAAAAAAAACCTAGAATAACTATTTTAGTTATTTTTTTGTGATTGTGTAATATTATTCGTGGGTACTTGAAACTTCTAAAGTACACTATTATATACCTATGGAGTATGGACTATGATAGTATCTGGGTTTGTTGTTGACGTATAACGCATTATAAGTACCTAATGGATATTGGGATATGATTAATTTGGAATTTATTATAAGTAAATTTTTTTTAATACGATAGATAAGAAAATAATATGCCTTATACCTAGACTGACTTACCGTCTCCGCTCAGAATCGTTTTTCTTATACAATGATATTATATCATTGGATTCAAATTTAATACTATCCATTATACAGTGACCCACGTGTAACCTACTGTACAGCGGAGCACCTTTTTTTTGTTTTATATGTCTAGTACACAAGTATAGATTTCTAATTTGGTTTTAATAAGTGGCCCCCTGAAATTTCCTGACCCACAGTTTCCTAACTCTGGATCCGCCCCTGCCTGGGCCCCATAATGTTTAAATCCGGCCCTGCTTCTGTCTATTATTGCTGTAGCATTGAGTGTATGGTTCTGTATGGATTCAACTAAAATGCCTACCTAATGTATAATTTATAAACACATAATATTATATTAGTATGGTTGAATAATTCCTCTGGTGGGTATTTTAATGGTAGGGAGTATGCTACTTTTACAATCATTTTTTGTGTAGTGTGCAATGTATTGATATTTGTTGTGTTGGTGCCTCATCCCCAACATGTTATGCCGTATAATAAGAATCGAATTACCCAGTGCCATGTAAATTAATTGTCTTATAAAGTTATAACCAAGAGTTGTAGTCGTATTTTTTTTACTGAGTATACGCTTTAATGTGCTTGATATAATTCAAATGATATAATAACATTGTACACGAAAAACGATTCTGAGCGAGTATGGAAATTTAAAATTATATTTATATTGTTTTTATTTATTGATAAGGTGGCCGGTAAGTTGAATTAATATTATAAAATTACAACTAAATAACAAAACGAGTTATTTAAGGGGATTCGATACCGTGATTTTCGGTTTTTGTCTAACACACGCGTGACATAGTATTTTAGACGTGTTTTTTGCCAAACATTCCAATTGATCTATTGAAGCGATACGATTTCTGAAAACAGATTTGAATTTCTCGTCAAGTCTACTTGAAATCGACTTTCCCACATTTTTGATTTTAATTGAAATAACAGAATTTTTAAATACCTACTCTTTTTGAATATGACATTTTAAAAAATTTGGGGGATAATATCAAAAATGTGGGAAAGTCGATTTCAAGTAGACTTGACGACAAATTCAAATCTGTTTTCAGAATTCTTATCGCTTCATTAGATCAATTGGTATGTTTGGCAAAAAACACATCTAAAGATTAAAATACTATGTCGCGCGTGTGTTAGACAGAAACAGAAAATCACGGTATCGAATCCCCTTAATATGTAATTTCCTACAAATTTGAACATAAAATAACTATATTTGTCATAAATTATCTTAGGTTTTGAACGTATAAACTATCTATAGTAAAAATAATAACGAATAAAAATTCTGAATTTTCTTACCATATTATACAATTTAAGGTTTTTTTTCTTGCATATTTGTTGATTATTTTCACAATAATTTGACTGCATAATATTATATAACATATTTTTTATATCATACAAATCCACGCTCTACTTATTATACTTTAACTTTACCCCTATGGCCTATACGTTAAGTCACAAAGTCGAAATTTAGACCGCAGATCTTTAACACAGTTCACAGCAGTGTTATATGCGTTGAGCGCGCCGAGTAACATATACGGCAATATCTATGTATGGTACCCGCGGGCCAGGGTAAATATATTTTATTCTATAGAGGACGGTTAATCATTCCCGTCACTGTCTACTATATGATAAATGATTATATGAAGGTTTAATGCCGGGTTGTATGAAAAGATAATTAATTTAATGGATCAATATAAAATATAATGGGCCTATCATAGGCCACGAAATCAAGTTTACCGGACCACTAGCTCCACTATTTATTCAATAATAATTTTTTAATTGTTCATGCAGCCCGGCATTAGTGTTTTATGTAAATAAAAGTAGAAAACTATACCTGAGTGTTCTTTTCGCGTCTTATTATAATTACACAAATGCACTTTACAATTATTGCTACTGAATTTCTGTGCAAATGAACTATACAGAAAAACAGAAATTGCAGCAGAATGATTAATGACTAATGAAAAAACATTACTTTGTAGTGCAGTAACCGTTGAACCAAATATTGTAAAGTATGGCTGACTGCCTGACTATAGGTCATACAAAAATACTCATAACTCATCGATGTAATTTTGACATCGGTTATTAATATTCAATATTTTGATATCGAATAAACGGTTTTTCCACAGAATATATGAAATATATATTCTGTGGTTTTTCTTCCCATGGTCTTTGACCTTAGTATTCTGGTTTTTTTGGTGTAACTCAAAAACAATTAGCCATATGGCATATACCTACATACTTGTAGTTTTCACCAAATTGTTAAATTAGTATATTCTACAGAAATGGTAATTTTTTTAATATTTTGACTCTTTTTGAACTACTTAATATATAATATAGTAATATTTTATTACTCTTTTTGAGCTAGGTTTGTAATATTATATATTTTTTTAGAAATTTGGAAGTTCCAATTTGGAAACTTTATATATTTCTTTCTGCATCCCTTGACTGAGAGCAATCAATAAATTTTATAAAAGGTTCGCATATTTCAAATCCATTACAATATCTATATATTTTCTAATTTCATTTATTATGACTTTTATAGTTGAATTGGATACAATATTAAGAATTTAATTTTAGATATCATGGCTAGTATATGATAAATATGCATGATATTTTACATTAAAATCATTGTAAAATAATTACAAAATAGTTTACATAGTTATTAAAATTTCCTTTATTTGAACTTTCTTGTTTTTCATTGTGTCCTCTTAAAGCTAGTCCCTGTCTAGCCAAGTACAAAATAATATCAATAATCTTTTGTATATATATCTGATTATTTAAAATGTCTGTTTTAAATTGATCAGAAAGTTTGGACATTTCCATGGATTTTTAATTGATTATATTGTGTGTATTTTTCTATGCTACTTTAATGGCTTTTACAGTTAGAATGTTTTTCTAATTTATCACTTAATTTTTTCCAATTATTAAAACCAATTTTTTTTTAAATGTCTTCTGACGTATTTAAATTATCAAAATATCTACATGCAAAACAAAATAAGGAATCTTGATGTACACTATATTTAATCCAGAAGCATTTTTCAGTATTTACTAGAATAGTTACTAGATCTAGTTTACTAGAATAGATAAGTGAAACTATAGGTCAGGCTATGGCTTGATCTAATACTTACTTGATAACATACTGACTTAAGGGGGCTGCAGCTCACGTATTTTTCATACGTTTTAGACCAATAAGCGGTGGTAAATTACACATACCTCGGAATGTCCGATTTAAATTTTTTTATACATGTTTGAATTCATTGATAAAATATCTAGGTTTATTGGGAAGTCGATTTTCAATATTCAATTTCAAAATGACCTTAAAATAACCATTTTTTTTTTAGAAATCCCATGAAATAATTGCATTAGGTACATTTGTATATTTATTTTGGGCACATCTGATTTTAAATAAAAAAAGTGATTCCTAAGAAACATAGTCTAGAAGTTTTTTTAATTCAATCATTTTTTCGAAATTACAATCGAACCAAATATGATTAATTTACTACCGCTTCCAGTAGTTTTTTAGTCATGCAAACAAGAATATATTTCATTTTTTGCGATGTATTGACATGTGCGTGCGTGTGTGAGAGTTGTTTCCGGCGCGGTTGCCCGACTCGACGTGACAGCGATTCTCAGAAACAATTAGCAGGTAAGGATTACTGGATAAGTATACAAGAATAATTAATGGGCAACAATAATAATCAATAATAATAATAATATTTTTCCAAAATTAAATACAACCAAATATAATAATATACTAGGTACCTACATGAATCATTTTATTTGAACACTACACTCTGATCAGTGAGTTTCCGGTGGTTTGTGCTTTTTTTCATTCATTTACAAAATGGGTAAAGACTGGTTTAAAATTAAAATTAAAAACTTATATATAATATTTATAATTTGGCATGTTCTAATAAAATGTTCTAGTTTCGCTTATGGTTATATAATATATTTATAAGGATGTTAACGTCACAGCCCACAGATATTATGTATAATAAATTATTTAATACAAAATGATTCTTTTATTAGTGAACAACCAACATTAATCATTAAAAAGTTAACTTTTTTGGTATATTTTAGATATATGCTCATATGCACAGTTTAAACTAGTGATGTGAGTCCCGTAAATTTACCATGTAAAATTTTACCTTTAAAGTAAATTTACAAAAAACAATTTACAATTTACATTTTTTTTAGCGCTCAAATAGTTGAGTGACCACTTTATTTGTATGTTTTTGTATTTTTTTATTAAGATATTAGTATTATAATACAAATCAGGATTTTTATAAAATGATAATGACAGTTACGTGAGACGAATTATTGTGATATGGTGTACGTGGGTAACACGATTTAAGGTAAAATATTAATTTAACAAAAGCTGCTGTTTTCTTTATACTTTAAGATGTTTTATATTTTTTTTTTTTGAAACAGATCAAAATTATTTTAATTTTACTATAATTAATAATTATTAATTGTTAGGTATATTTCTACTTTACCGGCACCCTTTTTTGAAACTTATGTAGTTAAGTACGCTGAAAACGAAAGTAAAGTCCGAATTTGGCAAACGGACTTCGTTTTGAAGTAATGGCCTAATGAAGTTCACTATTTCGGAGAGCAGCGATGAGTGCCGTAAAACGTGTAATCACCGCCTATACGGCTATACGGCTGATTGGGCTTTAGCCCTACCTGAGCTTTTTTATACGTGGGTGGGTTGGTACCTTATGAAGACATGACTAAAAATAGGTATATAGCCTTTTTAGATTTTAAACGTTTGTGTTTACCCGAGAGACTAAACAGGGCGATTTATTTAAAATTAAACACTCATTATTTCAAAAAGTGTGAATGTTTTTGAAAATATTTTTTTACGTAGTTTTGAGTCGTTTACAAAACAACTTTGTTATTAAAAAATTATATTTTAAAATATTTTTATCCTTCTAATTTTTTTGACAACATAGAGTTTGAATTTCATATGCCAAAGTAGAATATTTTTCTAAGTATTTCGATACATAAAAATCTAATTAGTCTAGTAGTCTATGCGTTATAAGTATATTTAAAGTTTATATGAGCCCAGTTGACCCCGGCAAACAATGGTGTCTTGTTTCATATTTGTTTTTCATTGTCTTTTAACAATTGATTTAGCTGAGCATTTTGAAATTTGAGAAGCTATAATATTTTCCACTTGTGAAATTGAATCTTGATATATAGAACTTGGTGTATGGTTAGTCTCAGCAGTCTGCGGCCTTTCTTTTTAATTTTTTTTATGACATTTTTAATTTTTTTACATTCAAATAGCTGATCCCATGCACTTCGTTTCCCGTTAAATGTACCAACTCTATATGACTCAAACATTGTTCAATGCGTTATTTAATATTCGGTGTATGATGTTCTAGATTTATCTTAACTTTTCTGTTGCCCGGAATAAAAATTCTGAATTGCAGCAGTACATTATCAGATAGGTAATTTACCTGCGGTAGATCGCGGACCCCGTGCTGTTTGTACGTAAGTGTATGATTCAACTCAAAAAGTACCAAAGTTATACCAAGTTTGACGTTTTTACTTAATTCCACCTACCTATAAATCCTAACCTAACATAACCGTACTAAAATCCGATGAATAAAAAAAACCAAATTTAAGCGTAAATTAGCGTATCTTCTTCCCATAGGTCTAATCTACACACCGTCATTCATTTATATATAAGATATATTTACAACAAATAATAATACAAATCAACAAACATGCCCGATTAACCAATAGCAACCAATATAATATAATACACCATAGAGTAAATAAAGACAACGGTATCGAGTTCAAATCCCAGACATCAATAAATAGTTTGTGCAGTTTTTCTAATTATTCGGTTGACTTTTTAAAAATTTTCTTTCGTAAAAACCTTCACCTGGCAATTACGAAAATCTTAAAAAAAATTTGAGCAAAATCGGCCCAGCCGTTCTCAACTGATGCAATTTCGAATTTTTTGTCTCCATTTTTATATATATATAGATTATCTGCGAAATTTGGCCATGACAGTGATCGGAAATACTAAACGGCTTACCATTATCATCGGATATGTGTGTTGGCAATCAATCATAGTAGTTTGGAACTTAGTTGCACAGTCGTGACATCTCCAATAATAAACTATTTTGCCATCAATTTTACGATTATAAATTTTATTAAAAACATAAAAACCCGTTTACCTCTAACATATCATGTTTTTGATGAGTTGATTTCATCAACGTCAATGTAATATTAGAAATTGTATTTTGCATTTCAGCCAACAATTTATTATACAATAATATTATTAATTTCAAAATACTTTTATTGATTTAAAATTATAAAGTAAAAACAAATAAAGAAATAATAACAAATAGTAAGAACAAATCGACATTAGACACTATAAAGATTAAAGTTATTATTTATGTACTTATACAATCAAAATATAATTAAAGGTTCGACAATATTTTTATTTTTCTACAGCCTTTGTTTGATCTGGTGTTGTGATGAAATTTATTTGTATGTGTCAGTGTACCATAAATTTTAAATCTTATAAAAAGGTTTACTAAAAATTCATTTGGGAAATTATCACACGGATGAGCGAAAAAAATATAATTGATCATTTTATCTTTTAATTTCTGCCCAACATGTTCCTCCAGCATAATTTTTTTAAAAAATGTATTAAAAACGTTGTCCAATTGAAAAATGTATTGAAAAAAATCAGAACCTTGCATTACCGAACTACCAAATAGTGAGTCTGAGTCAACAGCGAGTGATTCAAAGTTTATAAAAAGTTTATTATCTGTGAGGTGTGTTGATGAATGTGCATATTCAAAGCATTTTTCACAATTGTGATACTTTAAGCATTTACTCAATAAAAAGCCACAAATGTATTTGAAAGCATTTTGCTCTGGTAATTCTAAATTTTGATATATTGTGTTTTCAACAGGCAGTGCTTGGACATTTATTATTGGATTATTTCCAGTAATTAATAATTGTACCTTTGATAAGGAATCATCATCTAAATTTGCCAACATACTATCCACATCATCGATACAATTAGCATTTTCTAAATGTTGAAAATAATTAAGACTAAAAAGCTTCTTAAAAGTTCTTTTAAACTGAATTGGAGTAGGATTTATACAGTTACCATTTTGAGTTCGAATTATACCGAAAAAGTTTTCTAAACAATATTGGTTAAGTTTGCTTGTATAAATTGTCTGAACTTTATTGTTTTCTTTTGATAAATTACTATGAAGTCGAAGTAAGCCTGCAATTGAAACTAACCAACCATGGACAAACATTATATTATAAGTATTAATAACATTATCCCATGTATTAGTTATTGTATTAAGTTTTAAAATTTTTAAATTAGAGAAGTATTCTGACATTTTACTTAAAAAATCAGCTTGAAAACTTAAATTTTTGAATGGTGAATTGAATGGTTCGACGTCATGATAAACTTCTGATTGTTCATTAGTAGATGAACGAGAATTAAATAAATCAAACAACTTATTCATGGAATCGATAAAATCTATAGTACCTTGAGCTGTTGATGGCAATACTCCTAAACACAACAAAGTTTCTAAACTAACAGCAACTGTGTGACTCATTACTTGAGAAGCATATTTCACCCGCATCTTTTGGAATGAGTTAGGATTTAAGTGGATTTCAGTTAATTTTGGAGCAAGGCGTGTAGTGGAATTTTTTTCAAAGTTAAATAAGGTTTGAAGGTGAACTTTTTCTGCTACTTTATTACCAGATTGAAATTTATATGAAAAAAAATTATTTCTTGTAGCTTTCAACAAGTGTGGGGGATCAAACATAAAGATAATCTCTTTAGTACCTACATTGAAGTATGGTTTACTAGGAGATATACCTAATGTTGTTGCAAAACGTTTAAAGTTGGAACCAAGGTCAGAAATTAAAACTTTAACATTAAATGAAATTTTTTCTAATGTATTAATACAGTTAAATATTATATTTTTTAAATCATCGCCAACACAGCTAGTGCTAACAAAATAAAATGCTAATGGTTGCTTCCATTTGTCATTTAAACCTCTGATCATGATCACCATGACAGATTTAGCCAATTCATCAGTTTTTATTAATCCAGTATCATGAAAGCCGTGAATTACATCTTTTTTTGTATGATAGTAAACAAAAGATTTAAGTGACATTTCATCAATGCACATAACACATTGTTTTGATTCATTAGACATATGTTCCGATTTTAACTTCAATACTTCAAATACAAACTGATTGAAACCTGCATTGATTTCCCAGCGCTCACTGACCCTTTGTAGCATTTCAATATTAGGAAGACCCCAAGTGGGCTTTAAATATTCATAAACTATTGGTCCAAAGAAACATATAGTCAAAGCAAATTGCTTGAATTCATCAGCATATCTATTTTCCATATTTAAATTTAATTTAACAAAATTTGACATTTCAGGACTCAAAAAGTTATCACACATTAACTTAAAATTAGATAGACTAGAAGCATTACTCAATTCCTTTTGTAATTTGTTAAACTCAGTTTGGAGATTTTCATACTTTTGTTTTTGGGTTATTAACTGTTCTTTCAATTTCTCTTTTCTTGGTGTATGTCGTGATAATATTTGAGGAGTTTGTGTTGAACCACTGGAATATATTGATTGTGATAGTTGATCTTCTAATAAATAACCATAAAATATTATTGAAAATTACAATGTTTCAGCACACTGAGTACTATTACAAGTGTTTGTACAATTGTATAATATTTTGTATTCTTAATTTGTAGTAAATTATTTTTCTTACCTGTTATTGATGAAGAACATGCCACTCTACTGATACCAGATATATTACTAATTTCTGCACAGTCGGGTAATGATGAGATAGTATATTCTCTATTGATTTCAGAAGTATTTACTAAACTGCATTCTTCATCTGGCAAGTCCAAAATGTCATTTTCAACAATATTTTGTGATGCAGACATTTCACAAATATTTGTACCTTTTAAATATAAATTAAAACTAAATTATTACCAAATTCATTATAAATTAAAATAAAAACTATTAACATACTTGATGTATGTTTTTGATGATCAGTTCCAGCACATTTTACAGTCCAACTAAATATGCTCGGTATAGCACGATCACAGAGTTTACCAGTAGATGAGTAACAATGTGGTTCAAAATGTATGGAACATAATCTTTGAGAGTTGTTACACTTGCCATATGCATTATCAACCAAATCGAAACGATGACATAATTTTGCCCATTTATTACATCTAAACATGTATTTTGGGTTTTATATATCGTTATAATAATATATTATAATATGATTTTATAATAAAAAGTAAAAACGTAGGTAGGTAGTATAATTTACTTACAAATCAATATTTTTTGGGAATCTATGGTAAACAATGTCTCTTGTTTTGTTTTTTTTGTTTTGGCACATCGAAGAAGAACAACGTACAACCATTTTAATTAAATGTAAATTAATATAGCAAGGTACTTTCGAAAAACAAAAAAAAAAAAAAATCAAAGCACAAAATTCTGTGAACACGGCACAGACCGAATTAAAAAGATTTACAAAAAAATACAATTTAAAATTAAAATTAAAATAACGTTTCTTTGTAAAAAAAAACGTTACTAACTTCAAGGAAGAGCCTCCAGTGATTTGTTTGTAACTTCAAGTCTGAGCCTCTACTATGTTATCACACACGAGAGTGTCGTTTCTTGTTTGTTCTTTGCTAATATGTTGCAAAAAAAAATGATTACATTACAATATTCTCAATAGCTGAATGAAAACCATATACATACCTAGAAGTAGTAACTGAAGAAAATTGGACACAGGGATCCTCTTGTCATACCATCATCCACAACTCTAGTTATAACGCCACAGCTTTTTCTCAGTGCTCTACAATCTACATCCTCTATTTGTACTGGCCACTAAACAACCTTCAGTGGTTGCCATGGGTACTTGATAAAACTCATCATCCACAAGTAATGGTCCAGCTACTCCAACAGGCATAGGTAAATATCCTATACAGTTCTCAATATTGGTTACCTAGAAGAAATTTCAATAATACAGTCATACAGAATATTATTCCCTAGTCTCTACTATATAATTTATCAGTTGCTCTTTACTTTAGAATAATCATAATCCCACATAACAAATATATTTTGAATAATTTTTGCTCCATTAAGCCAGTGTTTACAGTGTAGACTCTACACAAAATGCAATTTCAAAGTAGTAGTTAATTAGTTACAACTCACAACATTAAGTACCTTTATTAAGTTTATAAGAGCAGAGTAGTGACTAGTGGGCTTATATTTTGAGGGGTACGAGGAAGGTGCCCTCCACTCCGCTCACCTAAACTTTAAATATGTATTTATAAGTTATAACTAATTAACAATTAATTACAAGTTAAAATTTGATTTAAGAGGACGTCGCACCCGCTTGTGTGGTCTCCGTCTGTACACACGTACGACATAGACAAAACGCGTTTACACAGTCTAAGTAGAAATCGCTCAACTTTTGTGTTAGAATAAAAACACCTTTTACAAAATTAAAATATGACAACATTTTGGAGGTCAAAACTTGAGTTTTTTTTTTTAAATTAAAATTTTGAAAAGTTAAAGGTATTTTAAAAATGTTTAAATGTTTGCTATTTCTAAACGACATAATAAATGTTATATTAGATATAATTTTTCCTTATTGCTTATGTTAAAAAATATTGGGAATATTATACTTTGCGAATGGGGGGGGGGGGAAGTACCAACTACATCCAAATTATTGTTATATGTACCTACTACCAACTAGTTTAACTTCATTTGTTAAGTATTACTTTATTAAGCTGCATATTGTTATAATTTCGGTTATAATAGATATATGTAGTAACTAGTATTTAATGCTAGAATTTTAGGTACCTATGCCAATGTCAAGAAAGATGACTTGTGTTGTTATAACTTATAAATATACCAATGTTTGGACTATGTATAGTGTTTGTTGAAAAATTGTCATTACTGTATGAACGAGCGGTAGTACAATAAGATAATAATTATCATCTTATTTAAATAACTCTGACCAAAACCAAGTACAATGTTATTTAAATGATAAGTACATAGTATATACTATGTTCTTATCTAAAGTACATAGTATAATAAATACTATGTTCAAAATAAGAACGGAAGCCGGTGGCCGAGTTCTCCGACTTTGTTCCGTAGCAGCGCCCGACGCCTCGCCGTAGTGGGGACGGCGTCTGACCATAGGTCTGGCCGCCACCGACTACTGTTCTTATTTTGAACAGACTATAGATAGTAATTATTAAACAGTAAACAGTTTATGAATAAACCAACAAATAAAAAGAACTTAACGTAGATTAGACAAAAGGTTAGCCATACAAGTTTAATTTACTCCGTGTATGGGGATGGCTTAACTTTTATAAGTTGAGGAGCCAGGTTGTCCGATCGGAGCGTTCTTGAAGTTTGATAAATTATTTACTGGTCACTGGCCGATTGCATACTACCAAATACGTTTTGTTAATTGGATTTTTCGACGTGATATCAAAGCCCAAAGGTATCTATAATTACACGCCACGGCCACACACCGGATCGTCTTCGTTACTTAGGCGTAGAAATGTTGCGAGTTCGTGAACGACGGTTATGATAAAAAACACGACAAGTGTGAGGTTGAGCGTGATTAAAAGACACGAGAAAAAAAAACCACAACGATCAACAAACAAAAATAAAAGACCAAAAGTATATCACCAAAGTACGAGACCGATGACGAAAAGGAAATGTCAAATTGCCGGTATCTGCGGGCGGCGGGCCGTGAACAGAAAAGTAAAATGTGATAAGTAAAAGTGCGTCCGATAACAATGGGTTTGCGAAATAATTGCGCCTTCGGTAATGGGGTCGGTACCTTTTGTTCCAAAAGGTATTTGTTCCAATATACTTTTATTCCAAGAAATTGTTATTCCAAAGTATATTTGTTCCAAAAAATAACTGTTCCAAAATAATTTTATTTTGACGTACGATAACGGAGCTGATTAGCATTGCGATTCACCTAACCAGTACCACCACCGCCCGTCTCTAATTTATCATTTGACCATGACTGTCCGACGGTTAAAAAACTCGTTGTCAAATATTATTAAATAAATAATAATAAATGTTAATGTTAACGGCGTATTGAAACTAAAAGACGTGTTATAGAGTGTTTTAATTATTATACCCAACTATACATAACGTTTTTATAGACGTCACCTCGCTCGTTCGTCAAAACGTAAAGTCGCTTATATTAAAAACATGAACTCTGTTTCGACCGAGGAAACCGATCATAATAAAGTGAGCTTTGACCACCGATTAAATGGTTGCACGCCCGCACGAAAATAACATTTCAATAACCTTTTGCCGTTTACATTTTTTTAGATGTCAAAGAAAGGAATAAGGAAGTTTTTGCACAACCTGCAACCATCAAGCTCCAGCAAGGAAAGCTTGGTGGGTGCTGGCAGGACATCGCAGGACATAGCGTGAGTGTTTGCCAATGGTGGCATTGCTTGTATTTGTGTTTTTACATAATATTTAATTATTTACATGTTCTTCTGTGTGTAGAATCGACGATAAAACCTCAAAACCTGAACAGACATTCGTCAAGACGGAAGAACATGCTAAAGAAACATCAGCTTCTGTTGTTTCGTCGCTGTACGTACAATTGTTAAATGAAGATCTCACTTCTGAAGGTAAGTAAACAAACATCCAGTAGAATAAAATCAATTTTATGTTTTTGTATGCCCTTATTTTTCATAGCTGGCCCGAGTGAAAAATATTGGGAAGTGATCTCTGAACGTCGAAGAAAAGCTTTATTAGAAGCATTGGAAGAACATCAACGATTACAAGCATTAGCTATGGCTTTAGAAGAAGAGAATTTGTCTTTGGGGGTATCGGTTGATAACACTACTCATATTGTCAACATACTTAAGGTAAATATTTTTCATGGTATTTTAAACCTAGTATATTATGAGGTAAACAAATGGTTAGTCTTGCTGCTAATGATGTATGGAAACGAAAATATTATAATTATATTGTAAGAAGACATTTACTCGCCAGTTGCAGCACGCCATTAGCACTTCAGAGTACTACTATATTATTATTATTAACATGGTTAGCAAAGAGTGTGTATATGTGGCCTGCAATAGGTACGTGCACAGAAGCCTGAACTGTGTTGAAACTTGAAACTTATAGGAATTTATAATCGATGTTGTTGGAGTGGAGCGGTTTATAGATACCCAACAAAATATGTTGGTCAACTACTCCGCCAAAATCTATTATAAATATTTATAAGTAATAAACTACTTGTATAAAGTTTGATATTGATGGATCAAAATGCTTTAAATTATTATATATACTCTGAAATTAAAAATGTATGTTGTTATTCAAAGAATAAAACATTTAAAAAATAGTAAATACTATAATGATTTTCCAAAAATTATGTTAAAGGAATATTTTCACAAATATTAGCTTTTTCTGAAAATATTGAGTATCTTACATTAAATTAATCACCCTATGTAATTAATGCGGAATAACTAATATAATAATTTATTAATTATGGAAACTGAAAAACATTTTTTTTTTTTTTTTTGATTCAAAACTATCACTGCTCACACGTTTTTACAAATAATCAAACTTTTAAAATACAGTTAAAACTAGTATATAATATATAAATATTATGTCTGAACTATGTTTTGTTAATTTTTAAAAGCTTTTCTTTTAAAGTATGTCTTATTGTTTTTAATATTATATACAAAAAAACTTTAATGTTATTATTTAATTGTATTATTTATTATTTGGTTTGTTAATAAGTTGTTTCATTATTATTTTTTTTTTTGTTTAATATCTATCTCAATCTCAATTAATGTTACTCGATGATTTTATTTACTATTATTGTTTTTAATGTGTTAATAATAAACACTTTTAAGGGTGATAAAGTTATATTAAAATATGTTTGGTTAAAAGTTAAAACATTGTTATACAAAATAATGAAAGTTACTGATTTTTTTTTAAATTAATTATTAATGCTTATAATATATCAATGATCAGAAATATGTTAAATACAATTAAATCATGATTTGTTTTCTTAAAATATAAGTTTTTTAAATAACTTAAAAATATAAAAACATTTTCAAACAATGTAACATATAAATAAAACCATTTTATATATAAATTACACTATAACTCATATGTAAGTATACAATTTTACGGCACAACAATAAGACAACTAAGTATTATTTTTTGGATTTAAGAGGTAAAGAATTTGTTTTGATTATTTAGTTATAGATTTCAATCATAAATACAATAATAGAGTAAATATAATTTAAGTTCATTTTAAGGTCTTTATTAATTTATAGAACAATTTTTAATTCTTCCTGATAAATTGTAAAAATTTGAGATGTCTGATTGTTGCTCCTAAGACTTAAATTATTAGCCATGGAACGTATGGTCCCTGGCGTATTGACTGTGAGACATTTTGTCCCTTCGGTTTTGATATATTAATATATCTTCACCTGGTAATAAAATTGGTATTATTGTCATTGTCTTAATATTTAATTGTTTCTTAAGAAATGTATACAATTTATTATTTAAGAAGCTGTGAGACCTAAAGTCCTATAGTCAATACATCAAATGGCTAATAGTTTCCGTGCACCAAAGAATCAATCTTAATATTTAAAGATTAAAAATACCTGTCCTCATTTTTTTTTTATCGGGGATGAAACATCCTAGATTTGTTTTATCAATATTTTAATGTCATCTGAAGAGTATTAAATATTGTAGTGATTATTTTTCAAATTTTGATGGGTATCTATAATAATCAGAATCTAATATTTATTTTAGTGCATTATAATTACAATTTATCTGCTATATAATTCGGGTCTATGGGAATATTCTTTCTAGATATATAAAATAGTTTTTATATGATTTAATTTGATTAATAGTACATACATAATTATATAATTTTCCTAAATGTATGTACATTTTACTCATACTCCCAGACACTAATTATCTTCTTTTAATTATGTTCGGCTACTGTGTAATATTGATTTATTGCATTTTTAAAACATTTAACCTTTATTATTTATATTTATCACTGACGTGTCATCTTTATGTTTCATACAGGAAATGATGAATGAGGAGACTTCTGATGACAATCATGAGCCATCTAATGAACAGGAAGATAGTGATTTGAGTACACCCGATAGTTCAAGTGTTAAACATATACATAAGAAAATGAAGAGGTCACCAGATGATACTTCAGATATCGACTAAGAAAGTTAATTTATACCTATACTTAAGAATTATATCTAAATTATAATTTACTAACATAACAATAACATTATTTTGCCAAAAATCACAAGTTTCTAGTAGGTTTATGTTAATTTATTTATAGCCATAAGGATATTATATTAATTATGTTTAATAAGTATTATAAGTATATTTTTATTTCACATTAAATCATAGAAATGTTTGGTATATTGAAGTAATATGGTACTACCTTGTAATTAAGGTAGACAAAATAGTTGTTTATATTGTTAAAAAATAATAATTGCCAATCATTTTAACTGTGAAATTATAAAATTAATAAATTATATTGTAAAAATGAACACAGTATTTATTCTAAAAATAATGTATATAATATATAACTTTATATTTCTAAAAGTTAAAACTTGTCTACATTCTTATTACAATATAAATAAATAATTATTAAGTAACGGCTATTAATCGGGTAATCACGTAGTTACTTTATTAAGAATGACAAATGACAAATTTTAATGGCACAAAACATTATTTTTATTTCATTAATATATTTTGTATTTAATGAAAAATAGTTCTTTATTATTTCTATGTGATAGTTACTAATTATAACATTTTGTACTTTAAAACAAAAATGGCTTATTCTGTATTTTCAATATTTGTTTCAATAATAGTCGAGAAAGATTTTCTATTTAGATTATGGAAAATTCAAAACAGAGGAATATATTTATAGATAAGTGTTACTTGTGTTATATTAAAAATACTCATGGTATATAAAAATTAAATTATTAAACCAGAATAAAATTCAAATAAAATGTAATAAGTTAAATTTAATTTAATAAAACGATTATATTAAAATGTTTTTAAATATCTATGTACTTAATATTAATTGAATATTTTTTAAAAATAAAACTTCCTCTACTCTGATCCACTAAAAACAAAAGTTTATAAATAAAAACATAACATTATTAATTTTTTCTAAAACTGTGTACAACATTTTTAGAAAGAAGTTGGCCAACCATTTTATAATTGGTACAATGAACTGATAATATTCTGCTTTTCAGAAACAACAAAATATATATTAATCTTTTAAATAAAATAGTTTTATTTTTATACTTATAGTTGTACGCTTTTAAAAATTTTATTAAAAAACATTAATGTACTATAATAGCACTATATAATTAACTTTTAATTTGAACACAATAGTATTAAAAATTCACAAACAAATTTTATAAATCAGCTTTTGATTTATTCTAAATGGCTAAAAACCATCAAAATCATCATATTCATTTTCTTCATCATCTTTATTCCAACCTATACTCCGGTCTATTGCTTTTTTCCACAAAATGTACTCGGATTTTTGTTCTAGAAGAACAGAAAAAAGATTATAGATTATTAAACTTAATTATTATTTGAGTTTTTTTAATTATTATTTGTCAATTTTACTATCAATTTGTGTATATTTTTAAATTTACAATAATCTGATGAACACTTAATTTATTAAATACTTGCCTTCTTCTGATAAAGTCTGAATAAAAGTGTCACAGTTTGATTGAACACTGTGCATACTCCATATACCAACAGCAAAACCAGCTGCCAGAGCAGCGCCTAGAGCTGTAGTTTCCACCATTTTAGGGCGCACTATTTAAAAGACAAATATAAATATTAGTTGGATTCGGTAGTTATACCTAGGAACTAAAATTGACTAAAACACTAAATATGCAAAAAACAATAAAAGATGTTAGGTATTCAAAAATTTTTTTTCAAATGGACTATTGATTATAAACATAGTTGTATAGTTAGTACATTACTTGACTAAAAATTATTTACAATATAAAGAAAAAGAAAAATCTGACATGTAGAAAACGTCAGGTTGCTGAACGCGATGTTAGTTATTTAACTGAAAAGATATTGTCGGTAGATAGAATTAATAAATCTATATTTTCAATATTTGTGGAGTTGTATACTAAAAATGTCTAAAATATATTAAGTCATAAAATAAAAATAATTTTTTTGCACTTTCTGTTTTTATTCTATAATGGACTAATTAATAAAAATTTGTATTTTGAATTTTTGAATTCGTCACTAACAATTTTAAATAAAATTAACTATTTCAAGTTCGTCTGGTAAATCGAGAGTATTTAAAAAAAAAAAAAAAAATACAATTTCTACAACTATGAGCTCTAGTTATTAATATTTGATGGTGAAAATTTGCCATAGGGTTTACAAAATCATGATAAAATAATATACATTTATAGAATTGTGTATGTAGCTCAATACTAAAACTTGAAACAAATGAATACATGCATAAATTGTGATTTTAATTTTGTTTATAGTGTGTGCACCACCAAATTATGTCAGGTATTAAATATTTTTTCTCTAGGTTAATAACAAGGATATTTTAGCTTACATTTGATCTAAAATGCTTGTGATTTGAACAACTTACCAACAGGAAGACAACAAACATTTGTGAGAATCTTCAAAAATGTATCGCTAGTAGACATACCGCCATCAACATTCAATGCTGTAATAGGATGACCAGTGTCTGACTGCATAGATTGCATAACATCTTTTGTCTGGAAACAGATTCCTTCGAGAGTTGCTCGCATTAAATGTGCGTCTGTTGTCTCCATAGTCAACCCTGTGATAGTTCTGTATAACATAGAAGATTAAACCAGGTTAATTAATCAACTTTTTACTATTAAAATTGTATTTTAATTTAATGACAGTAAAATTATATTTAAATGCTTACAAAGAAACATGAATAGTATGAGACATTATTATTTATATATAGTAATTTATTGGCTATTGCCCTTCTTCATCAAATAAAAAAAATCAATATGTAGACCAAACAGAATTGTTAAAATAAAATAGATTAACAGCGACCACAAAAAAAAAGATAAATAATTTGTTGTTATAATGCTACTAACCCACGTGCGTCACTTTTCCAATATGGTGCATAAAGTCCAGAAAAAGCAGGAACAAAATGAATTCCATTTGTGTCTTCAACACTATCGGCCATTACCTCCATGTTCTTGAAACTATCCACGATACATAGATTATCTTTCAACCACTTTGTAGCAGATCCAGCTACAGCCACTGATCCTTCAAGCGCATAAATGGGATCGGTTTGTTTGCCCATCTTGTAAGCCACGGTAGTTAAAAGGCCGTGAGTTGAAATCACTGGCTGAATAAAAGAAAATGGATCATTTTTTAAATCTGACAGAATATAAAATGAATTAGTTTTACTAATTCTAAGTATTTTGTTCAGTTTCGTATGGTAGTGTGGAAATAGAGTCTAGTATTTTTTTTATATTTTCCTTAATATATGCAAGAACTATTAATAATTGTTTGAACTACCAGAATTGTTCAGCAGTAATTTATCATCTCTTTAAATAAAATATCAAGATTATTAAAATAATATCCTAACACCAAGTGTCTATATCCTGTCTAGAATTTTTATTTCCAACTTAAAAGAATAAAACAAAATATCATGCTCACCTTACGACCAGTGTTGTACAACAAAAAGCACCCAGTACCGAATGTGCACTTGGCTTGACCTGCCAAAAAACACATTTGGCCCATAAGGGCAGCTTGCTGATCACCTATGCACTATAACAATATATTAATACAAATAATACAAATAATACAAATTTGAGAATCCTCAAAGAAGGTAAAATGTATGATTTATAAAGTTACAAATAATATATTAGTACCCCAGATATTGGTGTTTCTGATAGTGGTCCGTCAGTCATACGACCGTACACCTCCGAACAGCTTCGTATTTCTGGATATAATAATTTGCTTGGCATTTCAAAAAATCTGAAACAAAATATAAATAAATTACAATGACATGTTCAATAAAATTAGATTATTTATAGTAAAAACATAATATACCTTCATATACTATTAATTTTAATATATAGTTAACAATAATTGTAGAGGAGGAAGGAGCAATCTAATTCACATTCTTATATATTATTTGAAGTTTAGTATTTGCATTATTAAATTATTTGGTTCAAAGCAGTTTCAGGAAAATATAAAAAATTAACCTATTCAAATGTTTCAAAAAGACTAAGTTGAAATAATGATTTAAAATAAAAAACAAATGTTGGCTTCTTGATAATTAAAACAATAAAATATAAGTGTACATAATACTATACTAAAATAGTATTAATAATAATACAGTCCATATAAACTTACAACTATTACAAAATATACATACTCAATCAATGCCTTATCCCATCTTAATGAGTGAATATTCATCAGCATGGTCCGAGAAGCATTAGTAACATCGGTTATATGAACTCCTCCATTTATACCGCCTGTTAGATTCTACAAACAAAGTAAATACCACTTAGTAGTTACAAGTGGACTTTAGAAAGCAACACATAGCACAATTATTTATTTTTTCTAAGATTATGTTTAATATAATATTTAATAATGAATCAAACCCAAGAAAGTGGAATATTAATAGTTTTTACTTGGATGATGCTATAAATTATGAATTTTTTTAATTTTATTCATAGTAAATATAATCGAAAAAATGAATACATGGTTTTTAAAGATTAATATTAGTGATGGGAACTATCGAATAGTCACTATCGAACTATTCGATAGTAGTTCACTATTCGAACTATTCGATAGTCATTCCAAAACTATCGAACATTCGAATAGTCACCATATATTCGATAGTTTTAAAACTATCGAATAGTCTATTCGAATAGTTTATCGAATAGTTTATCGAATAGTCTATTCGAATAGTTTTATCGAATAGTTTTATCGAATAGTTTTCATTCGAATAGTTTATCGAATAGGTAGTTTTCAATTTTTCATTTGATTGTTTATTTATTTCGAAAGTTTATTTATTATTAGTTTATCGAATAGTTTTCAATGTTTTCAATTTTTCTTTCAATAGTTTAGTTAATCGAATAATTTTTATTTTTTATTCATTCGAATTTTGATTGGTTGTAACTTTTAAGTTTTAACTTGTTTGTTATCTTATATTTGATACATAAAAATAAAAATGTATTTTTATCCATAGAAGAAATTACATCAGATTTAAATTTTAGAGTTCTTCAAATATCTCTATGAACAAAAAATGTATTTACTTTCTAAATTTTAATGTATAATTATTAATTACTAATTTGTAAAGATAATTTTCTACAGCTTATATTTTAAAATTTTCTATAGACCAATACAAAATTACATTTTTATAAAAGTTATGGTATTTTTCTTTAAGTTAGACTTTTGTTTGAACATAAGAATATTAAATATAAAAAGGAAAAAGAAAAAACTCAATTTTAAAGTGAATTATCAAATCATAAGTTAGTTTTTTATGTATTAATATTAATATATTAATATATTAAATTAAAATATATTAATTAAGATAAATTTTATTGTAAAGAATACTAAAGAGTAAAGATCACGTCATGGTCACTTAATTAGTATTTAATATTTACTATTTATTACTTGGTATTATTTTTTATTATTTATTAAATTGTATGCATTATTAAAAAAAAAATTGTTTATCGATCTTAAGCTTTGGAAATTGGAATACGTGTTTAGGTGGGGACAATGATTCATCGCTAAAAAGTAAAACGTCAGGTGGTCAAGAAATAAATTATGAATTTAAATTTGAAATATCAAAATTCCAAATAGTCCGTATAAAAAAAACTATTCGATAGTGCTATTCGAATAGACTATCATACTATTCGAATAAACTATTCGATAGCGCTATTCGAATAGACTATTCGATAGTGCTATTCGAATAGACTATTCGATAGTGCTATTCGATAGTTTATCCAACTATTCGATAGTTTTTATTGAAAAACTACTAATCGGTTATACTTAAAAACATTCGAATAGTATTCGATAGTTTAAAAAAACTATCGAATACTATTCGATAGTGTAAACTATTCGATAGTGCCCATCACTAATTAATATACACTTTTGAAGTTCAATTTATTTTTATCATGTTTTTGGGCTGGGTAAAGATATTTTTATTGTCTATAAGATTTTCTGTAAAGCTTTGTTTATCACCATAGAAACGAATAAAATGTAAAAATTATCTAATTTCCACGAGGTATATATTATTATGCAATTAATGACTACTTATTAATACATATTTATGATTCATACATTTTCTTCAAAGTGAAAATATCGAGTGGCATGCTACATCTATGTCACATGATCACCACACGTCCACACCTGTACTTTTTTTTATTAGCTTTAAACTAAAAGTTATTATAGCTCAACAATTTAAGTTTACCGAGTGCAAGCAACAATTACAGAACTACAGAACACTTTCATTAAATCTCAGTAGGTGCACTTCTAACTGATAATATATAAAATCAGGTAACACTGAGGATACTGGTATCATTAAGAAAAGTTTTTTTACAACAAAATTATCCAATGAAACCAAAATGACAGTTTAAGTTGAATAACATCGGGTTTGTTATTATTATAATTATTATTTTATTTTTGAAATTATTATTTTAATGCATTTTTCAGTTTTTTTATTTATTTATAGAGCATTTTTTTGATATTATAAGGTAAATTTTTCATATTTTTACACACTTCATGATATTATAAGAAAATTTGATAAGATTTATTTTGATTTTCTTCTGAAAGAAAAACATTAATTTTTATTTTTAAAATGTATTATGGCTTTACATACCGATTTTTATTAATTTTTTGGAAATATTTTTTAGGGTAGGAAGAAGATAAAAGAAAAAGAAAAATATTCATTAATCATTAAAAATGTATATAATAAAGTTTTTTTTTCAATGTTCAGGGTGTTTTTTTGGTTTTATAGAGAATTTTAACCCTAGATACGAGTATATTTTACAGTATTTTCGCTTTATTTTAGGTACATAAAATGTATATTTTTAAGAATATTTTGTGTGATTTTTAGTGTTAAAGTTAAAGCCATACTCATTAATTAAATACATATTACAACTATTTAATAGTATGTTACATTGTTACAAGGAATATTTGCTAGCTGAACATTCAATAGAATGGAATATGTTATAACTTAATGTAATAAACTTTAAAAAGTTTTTTTATACCATAAAAGACGTTAAATTGATTTCTAATAACAATGTATTAACTAGTAGATTCATTTTTAATAATGTTTCATCAACACTTATATACACTTAGATTATTAGTTATTACCCAAATTAGCCATGAATCCATTGTACCAAACATACACCTCTCTTCTTGAATGGCTTTTGAAACTTCGGGTACATTTTCCATTAACCAAACTAATTTGAACACACTAAAGTATGGATTCATCGTTAAACCGCATTTGAATTGTAAATGCCTATTAGATGATTTACAAAAAAACAAAACAAATATTAGTAGTGATACATGATAATAGAACTATGATACAATTATAGAAAAAATATATGTACTTTTGTTATATGATCTGATAGTATCTTAAAATGTAAAGTAAAAGTGAAGAATAGTAAATGCAGTTGGATTAAAATTTGAATAGTAGTGTAAAGTATATAAGCTAAGTTATGTAGAAACTAATTTCAATAGAACAGTGTCTATAAATATTAAATAAAGTTAGAAGTTTTAAAATCAATATTAATGAACTTACTATAGTACAATGTATACTGTTCTGTTTAAATATTAACTCACCTTTTTTTTTCGTCTAACGTATGGCAGTTAGGAATTCGTTTGTTGATGAATCTATCAACTATTGGTTGTGTTCTCATATCCATCCATACTATAGAAATGTAGTTGTTTAAAATTAAGATTTTGTGAATATAAAATTAAAATGTCTTATAACTATTTATTTTTACTTAGACTGTAGGGCTGCCACCTCGGCTGCCACTGTGTTCATATATTTAAAAAGTGAACAAAGTGACTTTAACCTCAACGCAAATCTCAAAGACTAGTTGCGCCTATTGCAACTTGGGTAAAAATTATGAAAAAAACTAATTATGTATCTATAAAATGTATTTAATCACAAACACCTAAAATACACAAGTAAACTCACAAGTATCTTTTTAAAAATATATTTTACTATAGCCTAGCTGGTTTTAAAGCTATTTTAATGATTTTAAACACTAAAATTGTCTGAGTAGTCAATTTTGGTTCTAGAGTGAAAATACCTATTATAAAATTAAATTGTGACAATATTTCTGAGGGCAAGTTGTTGCATTTTTTTTTAAATTTAAATTTTTAAAACTTAAAAGTATATTAAAAATGTTAAATTTTTTATATTTCTAAACTTTATAATGAACGTTATATTGGGTATAATGGAAAAATGCAACGACTAGAAATGACTAGAAATATTGTTACAATTCAATTTTATAATAAGTATTTTTACTCTAAAACCAAAATTGAGCGAGTTCTACTCAGACTGCGTAAACATGTTTTGTCTATGTCGTAGGTGTTTAAGACAGATACCACACATGTGGCTGTAACGTCCTCTTAATGATTTTAGATTCTGAGCGAAGCGATAAATGGTACTGGTTTTCAATGTGTTTTTTTTTTTTATTATTTAGGATATTAGTTATAGTTACCATAACGATACAAGTCTATTATAATATTATGCATAATAGATTTTATATTATCATAATCATGGACTAAGATATAAGATAATATATCTTAGGCCGTGATCATATTAATAAATCATAGTTAAATTTTTTGTTGATAAATAGTAATAAAAAAAAGACACAGATTAAGATCTTATGTAGGTAAGAAAGTGAGAAAAGTGACAAAAAATGAGAAAAGCGACTGAGTGGAAGCTCTGTTAAATAAATAGAGGTATAAAAATGTACTTACTTATAGCATTGTATAAAGGTTTTCCTGTATACTTGTCCCACATTAAAGTAGTTTCTCGTTGATTTGTCACGCCTATCGCAGCAATAGCTGAAGGTGATATGTTCATCATTTTGAGTTTTTCGCATGTTACAGCTATAGTTTCTTTGACTTTCATAAGTATATCCTCTGGATCTTGTTCCACCCATCCTTCATGCAAAGTTATGTTATTTGTACTTATTTGATGACTGGCTATTGGCTGGTGAGTTTTTGATGAAAACACCTATAAAATACATAGTTTTAAATGTAAGATTCTTTTTTAAGTAAATAAAGTTATAGTAGTATTAATCTGTAAACTATTTAATTCCCAAGTATTATTTTAATGAATATTAAATCAAACAATAAAAAGGTTGGTTCATCAGTCTTGAAGAAATAATTGTTAAGAACATTAATAATCCCATTAATAATAGTATTATTGTTGTCTTCCTTTTTCGGTTATACCCGTTGCGGGTTTGTAGGTTTGCCTTCGACGCGGAAACAACTATATTATTTTAAGATTGATTTCCGGAGGATCTTATTAGGAAATAAATAAATTGTCTTTGATTCACTTAACTAAATACTTTTATTGAATACGAATTCACATGAGTCCCGTGTGTAATATAAAATACGACTGCTAGCGACACTCATTCGGTATTTCGTAGACGGACATTACCAAAAAGTGCATATTGTGCTAATTACTAATAAATTATAAACAGAGGTTTGTAACTTTATTATATTTAATACATACCAAGAAACGTGTACTACTAGTGCCTTCATCAATAGCACCAACAAATGTTTCTTCAGCAGCAGACATCTTTAATATAAATAAACGAAACATAACTTATTATTATGATGGATATTCACAATTTTTTTATAAGTATGTTAACATATTTGTATTATAAAAATATTTTAATGTATACTGTACCGATTTTTGTGCATTATTTTTCTTATAACAGATTAAGTTATGTATTTTGGACATTGTAACAAACTATGGACGTTGATCTAACTGTTATTACAAACAAAATTATCATGAATTAGAATATGTTTTCTGATTTATTAAAAGATTATTAATAATGAATATGCTACAAAATTACTTAGTATTATGGATTTCGAATGCAATGGCAATACAAGAGAAATATTAAAACAATTGACCAATATAAATTTATATATATCTATCTATACATATATGAATATGAAGATTTTTTTAAGTATTGATTCCAATAATGTTTAGGTCAGGAATAATGATTAACTGTTATTACTGCATTGTGTATCACATTGTTATCATATGGATAATGGTCCTACAATATCATATTATAATTTATAAATTAATTATAATGTTCATAAAACTCCAATTATCATTAATTACTATAATTAGTATTAATTATACTGGACTATTATCTTTATATGCTATGAAATAATTGTTGACATTGCATTGTTAAATGAAAATATTAAAAGGATATTCAAGTTCTTATGTTCAACAATGCCTTGTTAGAGAATTTTTAAGTCAAAATCAATAATTAGAACACATGTCTTCTTTACTTCATTGTTATTAAGATTTTTTGTTTTTGTAAATGATTTGGATTTATTTTATTTTATATTGGAAATTTGGGTTATTTTCAGTCATTGTCGTTTATGCATAGCGAGAACAAAGATAATTATATTTTTGTTTTGTCAGACAGTTGTAGTAAAGTAGGCCAACCGTGCAGTAATGTGAAATATAGAGATAGACAATAAATTACTTTACACTTCATTTTATTTATTTATTTTCCGTTTTAAATGATTGGATGTGGCAATCCCCAATATTTAAAACATAATTGGAAAATAATAATCAATAATAGCAAATTCTACAGAATGCCTAATATTCAAACTAGGTGTGTGTAGGTAGTATAATTGAATAATTCAAACATTATCGCTTCTTGGAGCATACACATTGTAAAAAAAATTAATTCAAAATATTCATTGAAACTCATTGACTTAACTTGAAAAGCGAGCATATTGGACAAAATGGATATTTAAATTTAGGTGAAGACAATTTTCTTTACTTCAAAGCTGTAGAAAACACAAGGATGAATAAAATAATGATTATAAGACAACTCCATTGTTTTCTAAATGGACTGTCACTTCAAACACTTTAATGCCCAGTTGCATAAACAACCACTAAACATTAAATGGATCAATAGTGCTAACAGCAACTGGCAGTCCCTCAAACATGATTGATCCATTAAATTTAGGTTGACCATTAAATGAATTGTTTGGTTATGTGACTAGGTATTAACGTTTGACCTCACGATCAAGAAACTCATAGATATTTTAGTATTCTACTGGGTAGACATTTTATGTATAATGCATACTGTTTGCAAACTTCATAACCATTAAATGAATCGTTTGTTTATGTGACTAGGTATTAACGTTTGACCTCACGATCAAGAAACTCATAGATATTTTAGTATTCTACTGGGTAGACATTTTATGTATAATGCATACTGTTTGCAAACTTCATCACAGATGCTAATAAGATCATGCCTAAAGGTAGCCTATACTACAACTGCGGTCGCGCAAAACCAGATGGCCGAGGTACTCACGCGAAGAAGATGTAACGACGGCGTTCCGAACGTTAGGTGACCGATCTGTGATGGTGCAGCGATGGCGTACGTGAAACACGCACAAAAGAGACTTGAGTGACAGACGTTGAGTGAGCAAGAAATAATGTATCCATGTAATGGTTGCCAGTCACGGGCGAACTAGTCGACTGCTCGCGCTGGGGTTGCCACGGCGATTGAATATAATTATTATATTGTGCCTTGCAGTTATCTTGTCGTCACTCGTCGACGAATGTCACCGCTAGTGAAAACAAAATTTCAGTAGACGTCCGAGGACAATACTTACGAAATATAATAATAATAATAGTAGGTACCTATAGAAAAAAAAAACAGGAACACAATATTGTATTCGTCGTGTTTTTTGTCTGTTTTGGTTTATATTTTTTCTTCTTTCACTAGCGAGTACCAACCACAGTTATCTACACGCGTATAATCATGATAACCGTGCTTAAGGCTTCGTTCCCGACCACTTTAAGCTGAATAAATTATTATTATTTTTTACAACATTCACCGACGTGTTACCAACGCTGTGCTATCTGTCTGGCATCTACGTTGTTGTAGGTACGTAATGAACAATAACAATACGAATAACACAATACGACGATACCTATTATTATTGTTATATTTTATTATTGTCCACGAAAAACCGCGGACAATATAGATGGTTTATAGATCTATTTTGTACAGAACAATAAAATATTATTCCAATGAATAATCATTCTGTGAAAGAAGTCTGTACGTTTATCGACTTGGTGAAACGTACTATTTAATCGGTATGACGGTGTAAGGAAAAAAAAATTAAAATAAATTATAATAATTAATAGGTATTCGATTTAATCATGGACATAAATTATAATTGATGTAATTTAAACGTCCATGGATTTTAATAATCGTTATTAATATTGTTCTGCGCAATAAGTTATAAGACCGCAGTCCGTAGGTCCGCACATAATAAATAATATATCTACACTATTATCTACAGGGACAAGGGTCAGTTGTAACACTGTAATCATTCTATAGTCTTCATGGATTTATCATGATTCATGGGTACTATGACGTATAATCATTGATAACACGCGTCGTGAAATAAAATTGAGGTGTTTACTGTTTTGTATTAATATTTAATAATAATATTATCGAATAACTCCTATGATAGAGATTGGAGGAGGCTTTCTTTTTTTTTTAATTTGAAAACGATTGCGTTGAAAGACCCTTGCGTTGTCGTACGAAAACAATTGAACAGAATCCGACGTTAAATATTCAAAAATGACCACTGCAGATTACGTTTCCAAGTATTTAGCATTGTTGAGTAAACTGCACAACGACCAAAGAGCATTGGCCCCCTTAAAGGTTTCTATTTTGTAAGTATTGTCCGAATAAATAAAATAATATTTCGTATAGGTAGCGTCGTATAATAGCAATCTAAAAATTTGTAACTAGATAACTGTTAGATAATATTATTTGCTTAATAACTTATAATTCAAAATCAAACAATAAAATCTATATAGGTTCTGTAGCCCAAATTTTAGTACATATTGTGCTAAAAATTACAGGTGGGTTCAAAGTTTGAAAAATTTAACCAAGTCTTTAAAAAACCAAACTGAACCAACCTCGAACAAAAAGTTTGAAATTCTATAATTAATTTAAACTTCTAAATAGTTCAAAATCCAAAATTCCAACGTATCAAACATTTGGAACCAAAAATTTTCCCGGTGTTTAATAATACATTTTTATTTTGTCTATTGTCTATTTAATGTGGAGAGTTGAATGTTCATTATAATAAAATTACATTATAGCTAATAGCTAACACAAACAGGTAAAATATCAAAATATTGTATGTTCTTAAGGTATTAAATTATGTATTAACTTACCAGAATAATATGAATATTTTATAGTGGATATTATTCATGTATAGACCATATTATAATATTATTGTTCAATAATGTAAATTGATAATTAATTATAATAATAATAATGGATATATATGCAAAAATAACATAGTTGATATATTTTGTATTGTATTAAATAAACCATAATACAATTAAAGCTAGAAATATAAGAAAAAAATGTTGGAAAATTAATATTATAAAATCCTTCAAGGAGATTATCACTCTGCTGTAAAGTAGGTGCCAAGTGTACCTCATCATTGCATAGGCACTGTAATGGATGTGCTCAATTTGAATTTTATTACAAATCATTGTACATAATGAAAAACGATTTTGAGCTAATAAGGTCTAACTCTTTAGTACCAAGGTTACCAAACAATTATTTTAATAATAATAATAATATTAACACCTAAACATTTAATTGTATTTTTTTGTTTTTCCCTATTTTAAAAAGTACTAAGAATTTTCTATTTTGACATCCCAAAAGTACCAATTAGATGCAATTTGCTACCATAAACCTCTTTTGGAATTTATGATCAGAGCATTTTGTCTACCAGAAAAAGTGTCTTCAGATTTTGATAAAAAAAAATAAAAACATTGTGAAATTAATACATAGTTAAGTCCGTTCAGAATTAAAAAAATTAATAAATATAATAAATGTATAGTGAAGAATCAAGGGTCAATTGTCAATTATATACAATTCAAATATATAAACATTGATATTAATAAATTCTTTCATATTATTTTATATATTTTGCAATAAAACTTTCTTAATTTACAGGGTTTATAAATTTACCTATCAGAAAAAAAAAATTTATAACTGAATTACTTTAGGTCTTAATAGGTCTTAACTCAATATGGCATAGGATAAGATGTTTAGTAAATTTAAATAACAGTCATCCAACATAAGTCTCAAACAAAACTGTTAATTTTACAACAAATATTTATTATATTATAATATAAGATAGTCAAAATTACCTGAAACAAATAATATTGCTAACAAATTTTATAAATTGTTTTTAACACGTTGACTGCCATGCGGCCGCATAAAAATAATTACGTATCGATCATTTTTAGGCCGCCGGCTGCCGCACCATATCATTCCTAGGAGGCCATACGGCCGCGGGCTGCCGTAAATGAATTTAGATTTATATTATTAGCTTTTCCATGGCGCTACAATAATGAACTGAAAAATGCGCCGTGGCGTAGTTGGAAAAATTACAATTTTTTTGATGTAATAAACATATTTTTAATATTTTTTTTGAATTTTTTAGTAAACATACAATTCAATAGTATATATACAAATTTTTAATGACACCAGAAAATTTGCTTGGCGCACCAATGATACATATTATTATGGCCGCCGGGGGCCGCGTGGCAGTCAACGTGTTAATGGTTATAGAAAATATTGCAAATAAGAAAAACAATTTGATATTAGATTAAATTAAATTAAACCTTAATGATATACTTTTAAAACATAATATATTTAAAGTAGACAACAAAACATATTTTATAAAATCTAAACTGTAAAGGAAACACTTTTTTATACTCTTATATATATCATAAATGTATACAAATTTATTTATATGAGTTTCTTTTAAAATCATTTATATTTCCTGAGAGACAATAGTATGGTTTTTGAAGTATTAAGGTCGTTTCAATGCACCACAAATATCAGTTAGATGTATTCATGACAAATTTAATTAATTTAATTTGTTATTCAGAATTTATCTTGACGTCATAAAAGCATTCGACTGCATGGATCATAATATTCTATTGAATAAATTGGATAAATATGGCATACACGGAATAGATAATAATCTAATTAGAAGTTTTTTTTATCAATGTGTATAATACTATTTTTGTATTAGTTAATGAACTCTTAAATATATTGTAGTCACTATTAATAGGTTTTAAAAGTAGGATATTCATATTGGAATATGTTTTATACTTTTAAGAATCTGAATAGTTTTTGTTGCCTAACACTTAATGGTTAATTTATTACTTGCACAATCTTAATACTCATAAATGCAGTGACGTAATTTAGTTCACATTTTTGGTGTCTCAAATTTTTTTGTTATAATGGATATTAAAGTCCACTTTTATGTCCATAAATATTCTTAATTCTTTAACACAAAAATATGTGTATAGTCGTCACTAAAGTTTTTAAAATATTGTCAAGGGCGTCAGAGCTGGTACATTTTTTAGTACAACATTATGTATTACAAGAAAAACCTCTCACACCCAGTAAAATAGTCAGATTCTGTTAATTTATTTAAAAGTAGAACATTTTGCAGGTTGGATTTAAAATTCAAAATTATAATTATAGAAGCTAAAATATGTGATTAAATAATGCACAATATTTGTTTGTTGTTTTCAAACATTTTATTTTAGCACTATTTTAAGTAAAATTAAAATTTTAGCTTTGATTGGTTCTGAAAAAAGTTCTCATCTTTCAGATAAATAAAAAAAAAATCTAAATTCGATATAGTAGGTAATGAGGTGTGTGAGTTTTCCTGTGAAATCAATTTTGTTGATATAATACTAAGTACACCGTATAAACATAATATAAACATATTAACATGAATATTTTTGGTGTTGCAAATGTATTATTTTGAAATATGTACGTTAAACATTTTTCTAGTGTTGAAATGCCACACTTGCAACACTCCTAATACAGGGATGCTTAAAATATATTATTTATTTATACTCTTATTTTTAAACACAATACAATCAATAGTTATCTATTCATTTTTTTATTAATATGAGTTTAATATTACATTTTTTTTATAGATGTTCTCAGCACAATCAAAGCAGTCTACTAGATGAAAATGAATCTACAAACACAGAAAACTATTGTCAACACTGTTTAACTCCTTGGAAGTATGGACATTTTGTTATGAAAACTCATCCAAATCGAAAAAATAAAAATGATAAAATACAAAAAAAGCGTTCTACAAAGTTATTTAATATGGTAAATATTGATAAATATGATTATTTACCTATAACAATAACATATTGATTTATTATATTTTTACTTTAGGTAATAAAGTGTTTTGTGTGTTTAAATACAACCAGTTCAGTGTACAAGAAGAATATAATATTAAATCAAAAACCTACTGAAAAATTGCTAAAAAGTTCAACAGTAAATAAAAGCATTGAAAAAACATCAAAAACTGAAGAAAAAGTTGAAACAATAGTTAGTAAAAAACCAAAGAAAAAAAAGAGAACCCTATATGCTGGATTAAACCCATTAGTTTTTAAAAATTTAAATAAGAAACATTAAAAAATCCACCTATGAATTTATGATAATGAGTGCAAATAAAATCTTTTATGTAATTACGGCTTCTGGTAGTTTATTTCAATTACATAAATCATAATACATAATGATTTGAAAATATTGGCTAAATCTTAAGTTAAAAATGCAATATAAGAAATATAATATGAGAAATATCTATACTTTTGCTAATCACCTTCTAAGAATGTCCATGTTTAAAGTATTATAATAATATAAATAAATACCCACTGAAAACATTAAAAGTAATTAGTTATTTGACTATTTGGAAAAACCAATTTTATTGTCTGATCAATGTATAACTTTTATTAAAAATTTAGATGATTGTCGACAATTTTAGTTTTTACAACAAACTATTTTTATTTTAAACATTCACATTTCTTTGTAGATAATAAACTTCAATATGTATTTTTGTATGATAGTATTTAAAATCAAATGAGCACTTTTTTGTCTTACCAAGAAGGAGTAACATGAATACATAAATTAAAAACAAAATTATATAATATATGTAATGAATAATAATCATCACAACTAATTCACAAGCTTGCTTACAGGTGGTAGATATTATTATATTATTGTAAACTTGTTCTTTTGAGCTCTGTATAATTTATAATAAATTAATTTTATTTAATAAAATAAAATAAAATAAATATTTTTATTTGTAATAAAATTACATTTATTTTATAAAACTGTAATGACATTTAATAAAACCCTGATTAATGGTTCAAATATTAGTATTAAACCTAAAAATATTTCACCTAAGATATTTATTTCAGATGTAGTAAATTATAATAATTTAACCCCATCTATCTAAAATTCACTCTTAACCCACCAAATTCATTAATTTTTTTTTATACATTTAAGTGTTGATAAACTGAACTCACACTCCATTCAAGTGACCATAAATTTCATAACTCATAATAAAATGTTGGTTAGCATAAATAATCAGTACTAGTTTGGACATCTTTTTTTAAAATCTGGACTTGTTAAATTTTCTTCTACAACAGAACAAATCAAAATATATTATTGAAAATAAATAATATATTATAACTTAATGAAATAAAAATAAATGTCATTTGTTCCATCTGAAAATTCTTCAGAACTTATTGTTTGGATAAGTAATATATTTGTTTGTTGACATTTTAATCACAGATACAAAGTATATGTTAAATTCTTTACAAAGTTAGTCACATGATAAATTTGTACAAATGGTAACATTTTGTATAGATATTTTTTATTGAAAAATTATAGGTACTATTTTTAAATGATTTTAAAGTTTGGATATTTTTTACTTCGATTAAAATTAAAATAATAATCTTAGTATATATCAACATAAAAGTTAGGATACAAAAAAAAAAATTAACTATTAAGATATGATACCCACATAAATTGATTTTATTACATTATATTATTATTATCTAACCGTTATTATACTTTATTGTCACAACTCGCAATCATATTATTCTATGCCCATGGTCATAACTACCTTACTTATTTAGATGTTTGAAGATTTTAAGGGTCATTTTCTGGCTAAATATTTTACAGTTTTTAAACAGGTACCTACTAATGTACTATTATAAGGGATGGATAATTATTAAAATTTAAAACAAATAAAATTAATAAGACAATTTTGTATAAAGTATTGATTTTGGGGGCTTAGCTCCCCTCCAATGAGTTAATCCAAATTATAGTCGTTAAATTTAAAATAATATATTTAACTCTAAAAGTTTAAACCTAATATAAATAAAGTATTAAGTGAAACTTGTTAAAAAAAAAATAATAGGTAGGTAGGTACCTACCTATTAGGTAGGTAAAGGTACATTTTAATCATATCATTTTAACATAACATAGCTACATGGACAATGGACATAGGTAGGTACCTACATAAAGTTGTTAAAATTGACAAAAAATGCTATGCTATTACAATGAACAGTTAATCTAGTTAAGGATTATCAGATTACCACTTTACATTACTTTTTCATTAATAAAGTAGTGTGTTACATACAAATAACGTTACTTTTTTTTGTCATTTTTTTTTAACCATATTAACTTCATATGATTCAATTATTATGTATATATTTTACAATCATAGACAAAGTGATTATAGACCTATTTTAGTATTAGGTACGAATTTACAATCATCTCACCTATATGGCTATATAGTCATAAGTCATAAATCATAATTAATTTTTGTTAAATTGTATTTTTAAACCAAACTCTTCTTTTGCTAATAAAGTGATAACATGTATTCCCGGAATGTTTAGTAATATAATTATCATCGGAATCAAAAATAAATATAATTGATTTTTAATTTTTCTCGGATATCCTATACCTGAAATAGAGGTATATTCAAAACTATTATTTTATTAATGTGGAAAATAACACGTTAGTGCGTTACTTCATATAAATTACTTTTCAAAAGTAATTTTGTTACAATTGGGTTACTTTAAGTAAAATGTAACGAAATTACTGCTGCGTTACTGAAAAAGTAATTGTGTTACAGTAATTTGTAATTTGCGTTACGTTACTAACCAACGCTGTGAAATGGCAAATTTTCATTCACTAGTTTCAATAAGGTGCTGTTAGTTTTTATGTTAGAGTAAATTGACTATCATCAAACTTTTAGGTAACAATATTATCTGTGCTTAAGGGTTGTCGATTTTTTCATTATTTTAGTTTTGAAGTAAGAAACGGGTATGTGAAATATCACAAATTAATTAAATTGGTCATATCTCGCTTGAAAATTAAAATATATCAAATAAAAGTCGGTTAACGATATTTTAATTTTTAGGTGAAATATGAGCATTTTAAAATATTAATGTTTCACATACCTACTCATAATTCAATTAAAAATATCGTATAAATCCAAAGAGAGAACACAGATAACGTTACTTAAAAGTTTGATAATAGGTCAATTCACTTTAATATAAAAACTATAACAGCACACCATAGAAACTAATGAACGAATATATTTTGGTGTGTCGTAAGTGTGTAAGACGGAGACAACAAAGAGTAGCGTCTTCTTAAAATGAAAAAATGACCGGTATAATATATAAATATATTAAAATAATCAAAAACGGCCCAAATATACCTACCCTTATGTACATTTGTTTCGACTATCCTACTACCTATAATCAGATATGATTAGATAGGTATGATATTCGAATATCAGATTAAAGTATTAAACATCTGAAAATATATATTTGAGTTTACTCAAACATTTTCATGAAAATTTCATTTCCACTTTTTTGAAATTTAACACCTAACTAACCCTTCAAAATTAGATTTTTAAATTTTGAATACCCATGTACTTACTAAGAGTTTTAAAATGTAAGGGAGTTGTATTCATGTAATTTTTAATAAATCGAATTTTATCGGATAAATAGGTAAGTTTATAACTTAAATCAATCAATTAGCAATAGATTGATACTTTAAGACATAATAATTAATGTTCACATGCCGACAGCTTGATATTTACATATTATGCCCGAGTGCTTCACTATTTCTTTTACACTATAGTCGAACACACTAAACTTGATTGCTTACCACGCACACATTTACACGGTACGTATGAAAGGCTTCGTAAATTGCCTATATTGAACTCCTTAAAAAGGTCGATATTGAATCCATTTAAGAGGCCGCTACACAAGTTAAAATTTGTTGTCTCCGTCTTACAAGTGCGTAATATAGCAAATTTACGCTCAGCAGATAACGTTTAACTCCGTTAGTTTAAAAATTAGAGTGAATCGACAAGTTAAGAAGACGAGTTAATAAGAATATTATCTGGGTTTTATTTTACGATAACGCAGGTTTTAAGTGAATTATGAGCATTTTTAATTTACGCAATATTATAACATACATACATAACTTGCTAAAAAATGATTGTAAAAAACCCACATAAAAACACAGATAATGTTCTTAAAACTTCATAATAGATGGATTCACTCTAATTTTTGAGCATTTGTTACGCACTTGTAAGACGGAGACAATACATGTCCGTGTAGCGTCCTATTAAAGTTTAAATTCGTATCTTTATCTGATCTGTGAAAGTTGCTCGTGGACACTTTTTGTTTTTTATTTAGATTTAAATAATAATAATAATAATAATAATAATAATAATAATAATAAAAATGGATGTATATAATATAAGAATAGGTACTTACGAGTTACGTTGTATTTCAGTCAAGTGATATAATATGTAAGTATATAAAGTAGTTATATTTTGTTGTTTATTATTACTGTTTATAAATTTATCCTCATATTCGAAGCATTCTTAATCAGTGTTCAGTGGTTATCGAATTCGAGAAAATTGAGTAACACAACATTTAATAATTTTTTTTAACTCATACCTAGGTAAATTATTGATGGCTGTACGTTTTAGATATAGTTTTTCGTCAAGTAGGTATTAGGAAACTGTTCTAACAATAACAGAGTACCTACTGTTATCTATTAAAAGTTGCAAATAGTCAATAGACTAGATTTCCAATCTATAATGGGCTATACAGCCTATGTAGGTCAAGGCAAGGTTACATGTACCTATAACCTTTGTTTCCAGAAAAATAATCAACGTCAACTATAGGTAATAGATATATCGTATGCATTAAACATTCCACGTTTCCTTAGACGGGAATCGGCCATCGGGTCCAATATTATTGAAAGGGCTAACATTTAAAAATAACTAAATACAAATTGGTTGACATTTTCACCAAATAGTCATATTAGTATTTTCTATTCCATATATTATGCATGATTTCCTTACTCCACTCAAAGGATAAATTGTAAATATAGATTAGATGATGTGGTATGCATTTCATAAGTTTTCTAAATTATTATTATTCTACCTAATAGCAATAAAAAAACAACTAGGTGTACCTACTAACATGGAACGTACAATTTTTCATTGTTTTGAGGTAAATATAAATTCATAATTGTTATGAATTATATCAATATTTAGGTATCCGTTGTTAAATAATTTATTTTACATTTGTTGGTGAAATGTTGCGATATTTGAATGGTTGAATAGGTAGGTACTGTACTATTACACTAATACACTATTATATTAGTTGACTCAGTTACAGTTACCAATCTATTATTTTACCAATAATTTTAATAAAATATTTTCAAAACATAAAAGTAAAAACAAAATAATAGTTTATTGACACTTCTAAAATTAATTATACAATATATATAAAAAAAGTGCAATGAATTTTTTCAAATTGCTCGAATGCTACTGTATTTTACAAGGTATTTTTTCCTACAACTATATAAATTTTCATTAAATGAAATCATATAATTTATCAAACACATACAACAAGTTTGTTCAAATGAGCAAAATTAAATGTAAAAATACAAAATTAGAAAAAAAATGAATATAATAATTTAAGTAAACTTATAATAATATTGTACTCATAATAATTATTAGAATATTATTTTTACATTCAAATTTACTTTCTAACGAATATAAACAATGAAATGTAGAGCACGAAACAGAAAAAAAATCACAAATGATATGTCTTTATTTTAACCTGACATTGGATTTGAATTGTGACTAGACGTAGTGATTTTTGTTTTTAAAGTTCAAGTGAATGTTTCGCTTTCTCCTCGTTGAAAATCCGTCACCAGTGGGATCTAAAATCCATGGGTAATAATTGGGGCATTCCATGCAGGTGAACAGTCTGATCGTCTCTCCTGGGAGTTCTCTGGTGGTCAATGGGCAAGGATTTGATAGTGAGCAGAAGGGCTGTCCTTTGACATCGCATTTGCTGTTTTCGTCTTTCCATTCAGTGAAATCTCTCATATTGTCCAATTCAGTTGGGGTTTGCATCCATTGAATAACCTTTAAAGCAAGATACCATTAGGAATAAATATTTTTTTACCACCGAAATTTGTGATACGACATAGAATATTAATGCTACAATATTTTTTTATTTTATATTCATAGGTAAGTACTCAAAAAATTATCACTTGTATAATTGTATACGTCTTGTATGTACAACTTATTGTATTTAAAGAAAACTTTTAGGTAGTTAGGCTTAAAGTTATTATTATTATTACTGTTTGCATATTATTATTCTAATGCCATAGTTTATGTCACCATATCTAATTTTTATTTTCAGTATCTAATTATACTTATATGTCACATTATACAGGTATAAAACGGGTACTTACTTGCAACATGTTGACGAAATACACGTCGTTTCTCTTCAACATTTCTTCAATGAACTTGATCAGTTCATCTTTAAATTCTCGTTTGCTCTTAAGCCACGAAGCGTGGAAGTGTAATCCCAATGGGGCACGGTTGGTAGAGAAATGACGATTGAAGTTGTGTCTGAGTAAGCGTCCGAACTGTTCACCAGTTTGGATGTTCGAACAGGAATCGACCATGTGACAACCTATAATAACAGAATATGTTCGGTGAGTAGTGAACCATTTTTCTAAATAATTTTCATCGGGTTTTTTTCCACCGAATCTAGTCACAAACCTGGCAGAGACTCGTCGAAAGTTGGGTCGTCACGTCTGTCCAGCTCGTTCATGACCATTTCCCATACCGGATGGCTTCGGCTAGGACAGTTCTGGGCGTTACCGTTACACTTGTGTGGCATCCTGAAGAACAGAGTGTATGGCCAGATGGGTACTCGGCCCAAGGAGGCGGTAATGGAAGCGTCGTAAACGAAGAACTGGTGTTCCATCATCTGGAACTGTTTGTTGCCACCGACTCTCAAGTACGGTGCACGGATTCCGACGATCGAACCGTCAGAGATGTTTGCGAATCTGTTTAAATAAGGATTAGGATTTAAAAATTAAAAATACTATAATGCATTAACACGCATGAATACAAATTAATATTATATTAACATGGCAACTATATTATTACCTTTCTGTAATAAGTCTAGCTCCAGCCATCTCGGCTAACCAATCGTCGTAAGATCCACCAGTCCAGTATTTCGGATCATCTTTGTGTGTCAACGAGAATACGGCGATCTCGTGTCCTTTGCGGTGCAATTCTTGAATGAATGCATAATTGCTGTACTTGTGCGACACGAAGAACGTTCCTTTGATGGAACAACCGTTGGGGTTCATTCGGTTTGGCAATGAGTTATTGAAAATCTCTTCGTACAAATCCATGTTGTCAACATTTACGGCACCATTGAATGTAATAGTGATCAACTGAGGTACCTGTATAAAATTATGCAAAACGTTTATTAAAATCCTATTCGTTATTAAACTTTCTTGTTAAACTAAATGTGTATTTTTCAATTTATATACCTATAGGCATCGTCATATAAAATCGATTTATATTCAATAAATATTTTTTCATTTATTCAAGAAAAGGTTAAAGACAATTATAATTGCCTATTAAATTGTCTCAAAAAAAAAATAATGTCTGTAGACTCCAATTAGTTACAAAAAAGTCCTAACAGTCTTGTGGGTTGCACAGAACATTTGATGCGAATCAATAGTGAGCTAATGGTCCCTTAAACAAGATCTAGTGGCCCACGATTAGTCAATTCAATTTTTAGTGAACAATTCGATTTAATAAATTGTTTATGCCACCCAGCATAAATATTGATAATATTTTGTTAAAATGTTCTTAAATCCTGTGTGTTGAATATTGAAACGATTTCCAAAAAAAATTCAAAATTGATTTAAGCATTTCGTCAACAACATTGTATTATACTCATATAGTTATACCTGACTAGGTTCCAATCCACCGGGTATTCTGGTACCGTCGGCTGAGCAGAAGCAATCAGGCAACACACATTGGTTCGGATCACAATCTGGCGCACGGTTCGGGTCAGTTTCCACGCCTAAAGTCACGAATATAAATTGTAAACGGTAATCGATCACGTTACAGTTCACCAGTTGCATAATTACTGCAACCGATAACACTTACTGCAAGCGTTTTCATCAGACTCGTCCTTGCAGTCGGGTCTGTCATTACAGAAAAGATCTTTGTTTATACATTCACCGTTACCACATTGTAGTTGGTCCTTTGGACAAACTGGTTCGTCTGTTTTCAAATTAGGTAAAGCTTTTCTGGGTTCTGAAAATAATTTAGGTTATAGATTTTCAAACTTAAATTTATTTATGTTAAATTATAATATTCAACGCCGATATGAATATTGTTACTATTTATAAGCGTTGGTTTCATCATTTAAAATCGTTCGTTAAATAAATATTTTGAAACATATTTTAACAACGATCTTGGTAAAATATGATAAAATTTTTAATTTGATGTCATTCTTCAACTTCACGATAAACACATTTTATGGCGTTGAATATTATTTTTACTGTAGGTACCTTGTAGTTATTAGGTACCTACTTAGTAATTACTAAAATTTCTAATTAAGAAAAAGCGATGGAAACAATTATGAGAAGTGTAGTAATATAGATAAATGATTACGCAAGAACGTTCTATGTTGACTAAAAGCATTTCTTTAATTTTATGAAATGGAAGTTTTTACTGTATAGTACCTACCTGAATATTTTACAAAAGGTACACACCACCAACTAATCCAACGATACAAATCTAATTTTATTTGCTACAGTATATATTATAGTATATTATATAGTTTTTAAATTAATGTGTTATTATCAGATACATTTTCATACCTACCAATTTTAATTTGGTAGTTAATGTTTTTAAACAAGGTACCGAAGAAAGTAACTACCATATATTCTTAGTCTGGAACTTATTGCTGTTAAATTTAATATTAATCTGTTTCGTAAACAGGAATACTGAAAGTGATTAAGTATTTTTTCAACCCATTGAAGAATAATGTTCTTTTATGCAATTTACAGACCGGTTGGTCTGTTGCCATACCTTCGTGGCTTCGTGCTGTTAATAATTATCGTTTCGAAGAATATAATAATATATTCTCATAATATCAAACACCAATGTCTAAAAAACCAGAAATCGATGCACACTTTAAATCGTTCAGTCAATTCGATGATTCAAGTTTTGTTTTATTTTGAAAACTCGTTTTTAATATAATTAACTTTTTCTCTAGGCGACTAAATGAAACTGGATTGTATGTGATTACGTACCCGCCTGTATGTTGCATAAAAATATAAGTCACGTTCAAGCATGTACAAGATTCGTGATTTGATTGAATATCGTGATATTAAGATATCTAAAGAATCTTTAGTCGTTTATTATGCGTATAAATAAAAAAAATCGAAACTCGTATTTCTATACCTACGTCAATAATTATTAATGGGTGAACTTTTTATTTTTTTTGGTGTTGATAAATAACCTTTGATGTCAACATTTATTTAAAAAAAGTAAAATCTAATCTTGTAAAAATAAATTTAAACAATGAATTATCTAATTGAGTAACGTTTTGACTGTTTTATATATAGTAGGTACTATAGTTAATTATTAATCATGATTCATGTTGCAAGCTGTAAGCATGTTAGCGTTAGTCTTATTTTCTTTACAAAAAAAGTTGTTAAAATAATAATAATAATAAAGCGCATGCAAAGTCAATAAGTAATAAAAATGATTTTATAATCGTTTTTAAACTAAAAAAAATGGATAAATGATAATACCTATGTAATATACTAAAGCTACATGCATCTTCTAAAAAAAAGAAAGAAAAACACGAATCCGGGATTAATTCTAAAAAAAGCCTACCTGTGTTTGGCGCACAGGTCTTTCAAAACTACTCAACTAATTTTCTTTGGTATAATAACACAAACATCCACATAGAATAATAGACATAACATATTATAATATGTTAATTTTTTTTTGTTTTTTTTTTTGCAATGTACAGTTCACACTCTCGTCCTTCACCTCTAAACAGTGATATCACCACTTACTGTCCAAACGGTTACAGTTGGTGACTTTACCCTTCCAATCACACGTCTGCTTATCTACGTCGAATGCCAAACCAGATGGGCAAGTGATTTGTTTTATACCGGCTTTAGTGCACCTGAAGGAAAAAATGCGTTCATGCTATTTTTATGTTAAAAAAAGACATTATCAAATTTAACTTAATTTCACTTTTTTATGACGTTCAATCGATGGTATGCTGAAAATTAATTTATTTTAGCCAAAACAAACAGATGCAATGCATGTAAGGTTCATATAAATAAGACACCATTAAATATATACTCATAATATATATATATATATAAAAAAAAAATATATATACCTATCGACTTTATATTATAATGGTTATGTTAGGTATTGTTAGTAAAAACAACGAACACGGGCAAAGGCATATTTATGATATTCGAGGCGATTATAATACTATGTAGTAGTGTCCTTAGTATGTGTATATAGTATGGATGTGTATTTCGAGCTGCGCAGACTTAAGATTAGAACCAGGGCCCATTGGATTTTTTTTATATTGATTCAAATAACAGTAGTGATGCGTATGTCGCTTAAAGCCCGTAGACCACCTTCTCCGGCCGTTCGTCGTACTTACTATCTAATTTGTCACAATTTTTCACACGAGTTTTCCAATCGCAAGTCTGACGATCAATGTCAAAAGCTAATCCTTGAGGGCATCGGACGCCCGCGAGACGGGTAATGCCGTTCTCGCCTGCTTGGTCGCACCTATTGTGGGCATCAATCATACCAATAAAACAAATACAAAGTTTTCGGACATGCACTGAATCGACCTACGCGTAATGTACAACTAATGTTTGGTAGGATTTACAAAAAAATAAAATAAAAAAATGTATACCAAAAACTATTAATTGTTTGATTTAAGTAAGAATTATATTATATAATATAATATATTATAGTCATATAGTTGAAGTACCCTACTAAGTATATTTACGTTTTGATAAAACGTACACAATTGTCGCAGTGAAAATATTTTGTAAAAAAAATTGATTTAAATTCGTATATGTGATTTTAGTGTGGGTAGGTATAATTTATTAGGGTCTTTATTATAGTTATTGGAATTTCTAATACCTTCGCATATTACTGTTTGTTTTATTATTATTATACATATATATATTTTATTTTTATCTAACGACTTGCATTAAGTTAAAAGCAAAACGTGTATGCTGTATAAACTAAAAGATGTTTTCAAAAATCTGATAGTATATTTGTCGCTATCTTGAGGTTAATCGATTGTAAAAACGACGTCATGGTAAAGTTTACGTTCACTGTGCACGATGATGTAACGGAATGAATAATTATTATTCAATGTTTTCAACATTACACATAAAGTTATAACTTATAAGTGATTGACACGTCTATATATTACAATAATATATTAGTTTATAAATAATATTATTATTTATTAGACACGAGTTTGATGCATTTATACTTATTTTGTTCATAGTTTTAAATATTTACCTTACGACGTCTCTACAGTCACCTTCGGTGGACAAACGAAAGTACTCATCAGCTGGTCGGTTTTTGCACAGTTCATCTACTGATTGTTCGTCACCTTCGTCAGCTTGACGTTTCTCTCTTGGTGTCATAAACCCATTGCCTGCATAAAACGAAATTCAATGTCTCTATTATAATTTATACTTATCTTCAAATAAACAAAGATTTTATTCAATACACTTCACCCCCATTTAAATAAAATAAAATATCACAATTTTCTACAAATTCAGAACCCCGCAGGTCACCCAGGTTTATTCGCAGTGCTAACGGTATGATTACACTACAAAATATGAATTAATTTATGGTTTGTTGTACTGAAATGTTGCACTGTTGCAGGTATCTTATTATTATACGATATAATATGAGCTGTTCTTAAACTTCGTAGGTGCACCCCCTCACACGGCTCACGCACAATGATGCACGGCCTGCAGTCGGGTCAGTATATTTATTGCGAAACTCAAGATCTCTGTACATTCGTTCAGGTATAGTCGTATAAAGACACTTTTGTACACAGTGTTTGAAGTAAAAAAGACTAACAAGAAAACAATTGATCAAGTCGCGATTGATCAAGGTTGGTGGCCGTTGGCGTCAGTGCCAATAACACGCGGTGAATAGATAACACAATAATAAATTCTAGAATATATCATATAGGTACATACCGACAAATCGTCGATTATTCTACCTATACCTCACAATATACCATATAGGTACCTACGTGAACATTATATTATGCGTATGTATTAGTAATGTGTGTGTGCGTGTCGTGTAGGTACTCGCGTGTGGGTGTGTTTGACATATTATTTTCTATTCTGTGTTTCAGCTGTTTTATACACACGAGTGTCGTTATATTTCTCAGTACAAAACACTATAATAATAGTATAATAATAATAATACAGTTCTATATGTCTGCAGGTTGGGCTCATTGAACGTGTAGCGGCCAAGTCACGTAGTCATAGCCATGGTGCCCATTGTTCGGGCAACGCGCGAGTAAAAGGCGTTGGAAATCGTTGATATTACACAGGTACATATTATTATGTGGTTCGAGTGGTGACGAAAAGAGAAAATAATCGGTCGAATCGCGCGTCATATACTCGCAGATAGACCCACTCAAATATGCGTATATATACCTGCTACAGTATAATATTGAATATAATAATATATGATATATTATTATCTCGTCATGTTCGATACATAAATAAATTAAATTAATACGTTTGACTTGAACCACTTTCTCGAACGACAAGGCGAATAAACCTGATATAGGTTTGCACCGACTCCCTCACAAATTAATTGCAAACCACGTCAATGGGAAAATGATTTATAATATCTGTACAAAATTAGTAATATTACTCTCTGATTATTCTCTAGTACGAGAAGAGCGTCCGTGTTTAATTTATTCAATTCGTTACGCAAAAGAAAAATAATGAAATTCTAACAGAAGTCCATATACAATATCCAAAGTCATTCCGAGTATTTAAGTGATCACGATTACTGATGATTCGAACCAAGAAAACGTGACAATCGAATACGGGACAAGTGGGCAACATAATATCTTAGTATAATATGGAATGTAGCACTTAATATTTATATCGAAAAAACATATAAAAATGATACCGTTAAATAGGCGAATAGCACAAAAAATACTGTTTATCAACGATGTAAATACGATAAAATGATAAATAATGTCGAAATAGTTTGAATACCTCTGCAGTACCTGCCTTCATTTCATGTACCTACCTATACCTACCTATTTGATAATAACGGAGGTGTATAAATCGCAATTGTGCAACAAACAAACGAGAGCAACGAACTCGACTACTTTTATTTCACTCACGAGTTGCTTTCTTTTTTAAACACATTTTACTGATACGCAAAATTTTAAATTTTCTTTAACATAGGTTATCTTAATTTAATATAACTATCGGGCTACCTCGCGATTTTATTCGCTGTGAATCGAAAACGATAATAATATGTATAATCCAACAACAATACAAACATTCGCTATCTGAGGGGGGTTGACGACGGCAGTTTTATATCTAAAGCTGCTGGAAAATTCGCACGTACGGTCTCCCTATTCTCTTTCTCTATACATATTATAATATATGATGTCTATCAGAAAGTGTCTCAGAAAATACTCGAAATGTGTGTTTTGTGCTCGAAAAAATGTCCGACAGAAAGAACGACGACAACGGGAGAATAACGGACAGGCTTTGAACTCGTTTGGAGTGTAAAACTATAATATACATAGGTATAGTCCACTGTATTATTGTAGTGGGTACCTATATACCAGTGCTACAGTGGCGAATCATGGTATAGACACCTATATCCACTCTGTGGATTGCGATCGCAAAAAATCGAACATCGTAATGTCACGTGCATATATATAGATAGGTAGGTATCGCATTATTATTGCCATATAGAATCGTCGTCGTCTTATAATATATTATATTTATAACAATATACATATATAAATATATACGTGTGTGTGTGCATATTATATACTTACAGTTGTCAATGGCCTGCGACAGGCACATCAGGAGCGCGACGGCCAGAGCAGCTTTTCCCGTCATCGCTACTGCGTGTGGGTTCGTGTAATGAGCGACGCGGACCAACACTGTCGGTGTATAGGTAGATATCCTCGGTCCCGTCACGTTCTCTGCTAGCCGTCTCCCCTATCGAAACTCAGCGTAAAATACCATAAGAACGAATACACGGGCGGAAGGCTGGTGGGGAAGCGGCCGATTTTCCTCCTGACGGGAGGTCTTTTTCGCCTCCCCCGCTCCCGCGAATGTGCCGCACGTTTCGCACGCCGTCTCTGCCGCGCATGCGCCGCCAGCACGCGCACACTTTCACCACGACGACGACGCCTTGACCACTGTACAATGTTATTATTAGGTATACGATCGGGTGGAGGCGCCTGCCTCGACGTATGGTGGTGGGCCATAGCTGTAGCTGCAGTTGCTATTGCGGTTGATGAGATGTATCCTATAGAGCTACATAATGCAAACGACCGATGTTGGGCCGTAGTAAACCACAGTAATGTAATTATTATGCATTTCAGTATTGGGTACTTTCCGAGTGTGTATGGAGCTATGACTTGTTTTCAGAGTACAGCCATCGGGACTTATAATAATATGGCCATTATGACATGAGCTAAAAAAAAAAGAATAATGTAGTTTTCGAATAACACAAGAGCACAGTTCGAATACTTTTAGGTTATTACTTATTTTTGTATAATACTAGAATCATTAAAATATGACAAATACAGTGCAATAGTACAATATTTCGTTATTATGAGAAGAAAATATTTATTCAATATTACTAGTCAAATATGTATTCATTATTTAATCACTTTAAAATATTCACAAAATATTATCATTTCCCAAAAGCTGTGTGGGTTACCTAATACCCAAGCATATAGGCAAGTTAATGATAATTTTTAATTCAATTAAGTTAATTTGATAGAAAACATTTTAAAAAGCTTAAAGTTAATGGTTATCATAATTTTTTTGTATCTTAGTTAAGTTAAAAGTTATATGGAAACTTACAATTAACTTATTTACTTTAGTTATCTAAGTTATTTTTATTTTTATTTTTTAATATATAAAAAGCCATTTTCCTACATATGGTTGAAAATAATAAAAAGTAAATGTTTGTATGTACCTAATATGCATCAAAAGTAATAATTGTATTATGTTTATTATTTAATTATTTATAAATTAACTGTTGTAGGTTAACAACCCTTGTATTTGAGGCCTCAATAATACAAAAAATTATAATTAGGTATAACAGGTACCTACCTAATATTCAAATTAAATAGATTTTTTTTAATAGATTTCATATTGGATGTCTAAATCTAATTATGTATAAACATGGACTAGTTGAATTATTCGAATTATTCAACTCGAATACAATTGACCGATATAGGCTGGTTTTTAACCTACCTAAACTAAAAAATACAAGGAGATAAAAAATCTCTAAAATTGAACTATTAATGTGTACTGTATTATTTTTTTATTAACAGATGTAATACCTTAACGTGTTATTTTTGTATATAAGAATAAGAAATGAAGAAGTTATTATGTAGGTATTCTGGTATTCATATTATTAATTTCTTTATTTTTTAGTTAGAAACTTGAGAATTAGTTACTTTTCAAAACAACTTATTTATTATATTTTAGTATATATATACGAGCAAACCTACAGTATACTGTATAATACCTATATGAATACCAGTATTTCTGGTAAATATACCGTTTACGACTGGTACATATAGGCGTGCACAGGGGGTATGCTGTATGCAGAGTATGCCGCTGCATACTTCACGACTCTGAGAAAGGGTCCATTTACATCCTTGATGGCTCTTTTTTGTTCAATGAATACAATTTATACTTATTTATAACTTAAAAAAATTAATTTTCAAAAACTTGACTAGGAAGACGGAAATAGATATTAAAGAAGTTATATAGATATAGTAAATAGTTAAATACAAAGTTCAAAATGCTATAAATATTTTGTTTTGGAAGGAATAATAGCTCAATATTTTGTTTCGCATACTCCGAAAATGAAGCCTGTGGACTGGTGTCTAATACCAATGGGCAGTAGTTAAGTGAAAACAGGTAGGGAATACCTATTAAATAGGTCGTATAATATGCCTTATGCAGCTCCATCTAGATAACTAGTGCCAACTGCCAATCGAAGATATAAAAATACTTTCAGCGAATCACGATTGGGCATTTTTACCTGTTTAGTATTCAAAAACCATTGCTTGGAACTCGGTATATGGTATATCCCTAAAATGATACCATGTTTGGGCATTAATTAATAAAATAATTGTATGGCATATGGCATATATAAATATGTTATAGTATACTAATTATAAGGCACCTACTAAAATAATACTTATAATGACTCAAATATGTGAAAATTGTGTTACGTCAAATTTGTATAATAATTAATAAATCATAATCAATAAAATATTGATAATGTTGGGAAGTTGCAGATGGATTTTCGATATTGTCTGTGATATTACACTTTATCTAAGTCCACTATAATTATTGTAGTTTCACGTGGTAGGTAGGTATATACTATATGGTTAGTTTTTGGTTTACATTGTGAAGTTCGTAAGTAGGTACTAGGTAGGTCGACGTCGACGTCGGTATAATACGCTTACGGCTTCATTATTATGACTTTTTAGTTTTAATTCGTGTTCATAATCATAATAACTATATGATTTCTAACTTATTCTTATGTACAAATTACATAAAAAGGGTATATACTTGATATACATATATTATATATATTTATTATAGACTATAGTGTATTAGTGCCCAAACGTGTTACGACTTCGGGAAAAAATAGTGTGCAAACGTATTATGATTTTGTGCTCAAACGTTTTGTAGGCCAAAACGTAACCTATATTTTACGATACCTATCGTCGATAGTCAATACCGACCATTGTACTGTAGGACCTACTTAATATATAAGCACACACTCGTTTTCATATTCGTTTTTGGTATTTCCTTAAAATATGTAGGTAATAGGACAGTATAGGTACCTAACCTACCTACACAGAGGTAGAATAAATAATAATAATTAGCGCATTAAGTGTATCTCGATATTTTTTTTATATGATTTAAAACGGTTTGATTCGTCAAAACAGAAAAAAATGTTTGACAGCCATTAACTATTGTTTTTATACTCTTATATAACTTGTTAGCTTATTATGGTTTTTGTTTTTTTATTGACTTGTATTTTTATATTTTTCTCAGCTTCCCTACTTCATACAAAGCAGCTGTAGCATAATATATGTGATGGGCGAAACCAGTAGTATGGATTTTATAATATTGCCTCTATCGATTAATACAAACATGTACACCGTACATGACAATGAATATATAGTGAGTTATAGGTAAGTGGTAATATTGTTTCCTGGTAGATGTATGCCCTTTTATCAAGTATCAACTAATAATAATATTATATACCTTATACCTATAAGTGCTACTAGTAACTACTAGTATAGGTATGGTAATAACTAATATTTATGTGTTATGTCTTTACTTACTACCGTGAATACTAGTCATGCAGGAATAGATACAAATACATAATAATATATATAATACACATATTACGCAGGGTGTGGTGAAAAGTGGAATAAAGCATCCATCTAAATATTATGAATAAAATTGTTTTATAATAATTAAATTCATGTAAATATGTAACTATTATCAATTTATAATTAATATACAGAATGTTAATTGTCATTGACGTACTTACACAAAAGTGAAAATTACCAAAAAATACAACACGAATTCCCTCAAATACCAGCTAATAACCTAATAATTTAATATTTTATTCAAATAATCTGTAGAATTCACAAATAAGAATGTACCTAAATCTAAAAAAGTTAATTTTTTTGAGTCATATGATTTTACAGCCTAAATTAAATTTCCAAATACATAAATCAATAATTTGATATTTATACTTTTTTTAAAATAAATGTAGGTATTTGTACATATTTAGTCATTAGTCAATGAACATTAAGCTAATATAATTATCCTACTTAATTTACTAACCTAACAATAAAATAACAAAATAAAATACTTGTTAAATATTGTTTACAAGTCAAGTCATTTAGTCATTATAATGTTAATCCTACAATTTATGTCAAACAACAAACACTAGTTTATATTTAAATATATAATATCAACATTTTTATTCTAAGGTATTTTAGGTACCTATACCAATACCTGCCACCTAAGAGTATAATACATTAATACCTTAAATACCTACTCTAGTTTATACTATAGTGGAGTCATGAAAAAGGGATTAGTATGGCATTATGTTAACATATTAATGTCATATTTTCGTAAGTAAAATAAGTTTAATCCATAATTTATATACTTTTTTAATTAATTTCGATGTAGGGAAATTGAAAATGTAAAAACAGAAATTATGTACGTAAATTTAAAAAATAAATTAATGCATTATTTGTACCAACCTGTATAATTATTTTAAATTAATATAATTAAAAATAAAAAAATAAGGAAGTGTTATAATAAGAATTACCAATATAGTTACCAATTGAAATACAAAAAAAAAACACGAAAAATTAGCACAAGTGTATAGGTAATTTTAGTCATCTCGTGTGTCATGCAATTAAATGTTAAGGTTAAAAGATGAAATCGTAACAGTTTAAAATATTTGTTAAATTTTCTGAAAAGGTTTCGAATGCGTCATGAAAATACCACTCAGCCACTCAGGGTCATTTAACTGCACGCTGCTGTATAAAAAAAAAAAATCCCGTGATTTGTTGCAATACACTATATAATATAGCTTTGCATGTTGTTAAGCAATTATAAAATGCACTTTCGCATTTGAACGACGGTTAAAGGGCGAAGGTAATATTTTTCGAGAGATAGTCTTCGTCATCAAATACCTACAGACCATGTGAAACGCATAAACATAATAAATGGTGTCCAATTATTATAATGCGCATAGCGCATTGATTACCCCAAAATATTAGTGAGTTCAAATCGACTTAACTACATAGATAATAGATGAATATTATAAATAATATTTGAAATCATTTGAAGTATTAAATCTTAAAGCAAAATGTAATCCATTGACGATTTGGTGATAGTGTTACAACATAATATTCATAACTACAGTAGAATATATTTTATTATATACCTACCTACCTATGTTACGTTAATTGTTTTATACTTTCATAGTCAATCGTCAATGTCTACATCCAAATTTGTGTATTTTATTTTACTTTCACCCACAATTTTCTATATAGTTTTACCAATTTTATCTACTTTCGATTACTACCATAGTGCTTACCATATAGATACTTTCACATTCATTAATAATTTAGCTTATATACGTTTTATTGATAACTTAAGTTAAAACTAGGTATGTTTAATATTCGATTTGAAATTCGTAATAATTTTATTTGAAATTTTTTTTTTACTAATTATGGGCGTGTTGTGCTGTACCCAATTACCTATTATATGCTATAATTTCAAAAGGTTAATTTGAAATAAAATACGCAAATTAAATATTAAAAGTATTAAAAATTTAATATACTGTTAATTTCATGGATGAAAATGTGTTTATAACCTTGGACAATAGAATTGTTTTTGAGTGATATTCAAATTACAACCATATGTATATATTATACATGTGCGTTAGGGTATTTGTCGCGTGCATATCATAAAAAAAGTGTGATTTAATCAAGTTTTTATAACACGTTTGGTGGTTTTTAGGTGAGATTGAAAAAAAAAATCTATTAGATAACCACGTAAAGTGTACGATGTTAAAAAAAAAACAGGATTATCATTATTATTATTATGCATAATATAACATAATATACATATATATTATAGGTATATATATATAGGTAGTAACTATACTGTTGTTGGCATAAACACGTCGTCGCTCATTACCCATGCACCTTAGTGCCATAGTGCTATAATATACCTATACATAATAATATGTGTTGCCCTCAAAAAGATATATTTTATTCTTTTAAGTTATCTCATGCACAATAGCAGTGAGAAGGTAGATATATACATATAGGTAGGAACGTTCATATAATAGCAGCGGCATAATAATATTATAATATTATAGTGGTGGCGACGGCGGTGGCGACAATATCGGTCGGTTGCGCCCACGTGGTATAGGCCACAACGATTATGACGGTTGTCCAATATACAATAATGTTATTATAATATGCATAATGTACAGTATGTATATTATATTATTATAGGTATATAATATATGTATAGTACGCCCGTGTATTGTGATATAGCTGGCACTATTGTAGAAATCCTGGTCTCGACTTGATACGTCGTTTATATCCGTGCGTGCGGTCGTAGGTATTCATCAACATAATAATATTTTGTATGTACCTACCCACCTGTACGAAAATAAGCGGTAGCTGCTGTGCATAGTGTGTTTCGAAAACGAGAGAAATGAAGAAAGAAAGAACGAAAGAAAGGAAAGAAGGCATAAAATGTTAATGTATGAAATCATTATTTATAGTCGTGAATTTTTTTTTTTTGAATTTTTTTTTAGTACACACCATATAATAATATTATTATAATATTATTATTATGGGCGTAAGGCCACCGTCGAGCGTCGTCATCGTCGTTGACGCGATAAAGAATAATAACGCATGGCCTCCGACCTTGACAGGAAGATGACGAGCGAAATCGTACAACCCATCGAGAACTTTTGACGCGACCAGACGATTGCCCAACGACCGTTTTACTTTTAATTCGATTCTCTCGACGAAACACACTTTATATTATACGACACCAGCTATGTTACGTTTAGATGTAAATTTATTATAATATTTCCATCGAATCGAGTGAAATTAATTAGACATACGCATATTTAACTCGTATAATATTTATTTAATTTCGACAAAACGGGCTAGCCCAATATTCAGCATAATAATATTACAAGCACAGCCATAGTGTTTATTGAGAAACTGTTCCTACTCTAATTTGCATTAAACAATAATCGCTTACATTTTCGTAATGTGCATATATGTATGAATTTTTTTTAGATATTTACATATTCCCGATAGGTATTACTAGAAGTTATTGAAATCAACTTTTGCAGACAAGTATACTGTATATTACATATACTTACTGCCATGTCAGTATGTCACGTAATTCAGTTTAAATTTATCAGTTTAGTCAAGATTTTTATTGCATATCATTTACAAAAAAAAAAATTAATTTAAATGATAATGTACCTGTAGCGTCACGTTCTGATTAGTAGGTACATAATATATATTCTACCTATATTTAATTCAATAGAAAACGGAAAGAAAATTTACTCATTAAGTATTTTTACCGAATTAATAGTAACATTGATCTAGAAAGCATATTATTTATGGTACCTACAGCTAGATGAATAGATCACTTTATTTTATTGTTAACATTATAATAGAGCACAATGGAATTACTAAAAGTAAGCATAAACATTAAACTGTCTGTATAATAGGTACATTGTTGAAGAATGCAGCAAAATTTGAAATTGTGGTGATTAGACCAAGACAAATATATAAGTATATTTTGATGATGTTGCTTTGTCGATTAAAATAATATAAACTCGAGTGTCACGCGTGTGGTGAAGATCATTTCTCATCACGATAAGAGTCAAGCGTGTAGAATTAGAAAAATCATCGAGCATAAAATTAAATAGAACTACTTTGAATTCGTCACTTTGAGTATCGTATGTATACCTACTGGCTACTTCACTATCACTGTAATTAATTTTAAATTTCTTCTAACTTCGTCATATAAATGTATAAAGCTATACCGTATTGGTGAAGGTACCTATGATGTTGTAAGATTACCTAATTTATGCTAGAATATTTGGTTAATTGTATTTTAAATCTCAATTTAGGAGTAATAAATATAACATTGAATTAGAAAATAAAAATCAACTTCGAATTGGCCAACTCTTGCCATATCGAATACATTTATAATAAAATTAGTCTTTATGCCTTATAATAATGGTATCGTGTTCAGAATATTTTATTCAATACCTATGCAAGTATAAGGACATAAGGTGTATCTCATTACGTGGTCGATCGTCATGTCAATAAACTCCCTGAAACTAACAAGTTTTAATCAAACTTGATAAGTTTATACATAGACGTAATTATATAATAAATAAATATTGCTCGATTAATAATTATAATTTTTACTCAATTATAGTCACACTGAATAGGTCATATTTAATTGTCACGTCATTGGTAATAATGTGTTAATATATATATGTATAATATACAGGGTGATTCACCAAGCATGCTCACCCCCCCCCATTTTTTCATTTAATAATGAATTTATTAAAATCCAGATTTTTGAAGTTTTAATTTTTAAATTCTTTAATTTTTTTTTTTATTACTTAAGGACTACAGTCGTGGTCCAAACTTCTGTTTTAAAAAAGGAAAACACCCATTTTCACTAATAATTATTTAGTAATTATTTTTTTGAAAATTTTGATATACCTAATTCAAAATTCAAATGAGTAGTTTCTAAGTTATTAAAGTTGTTGTACTAAGAACAATAGTCCTTAGAAATGGTTTTACAAAAATATAAAATAGATACAATATTGGAACTAGTATTTATTATACTTGGGCCAATTTTTACAAATTATTAATGTTGATAAATAATTAATGAGCAATGCATAAATGTCATACTACACCATTACCATGAATCTTATATCCTTAGAACTCAAAGTTAAATAACTCAAAAACTAATCGTAGGAATTTTGATCCTGATGATACGTCAAATTTTTCAGAAAAATTAGGCACTGAATAATTTACAGTTGAATAGGAGGGTTATCATTTGAAAAAACAGAAGTTTGCAACTCCACAGAACACTCCTTAAGTCTCCTTAAAATCTCAAGAATTTTAAAATATGGTCTATTTGAAAATTCCAAAAATCAAATTTTGAATTACTACATTATTGGAGAAAAAAGGGTGCGCATGCTGGGTATTTATAAGGCATAACATTGTAAATTATAAAAATTTGGTATTTTAATTTTTATCCAATAATTTATTATTAAATGTACAAAGTCTTTAGTTCTTTTTTTAATTTAAAAAACCTATTAATTAGCTATTTTATTTTTAAGCACGGCTGCTTAGTTATACAAACTATTTAAACATTTTTCGAAACATTGCAGCAATTTGACAGAACATGTGGGGTCATTTTTTTTTTAACAACACACTACTAAACACAACGTTTAATAAAAATATCTTTAATTATTGCATCGCATGACAATTTTTATTTTTTTAGATTTATATTGTTGCCAAAAAATCCTAATCGTCTAGTTATCGAGACTCCTAAATCACGAGTACCCAGTCATGTTTATCAACATTTCATCCGAACACACTGATAACGTGTCATCTTATATTACAAGTTTCCTGTTTTCATGTATGGCGTGCATTCTGTATAATATGAACTACTTACGCATATACGATATGTTTTAGTTATAATATTATATTATACCGTGTACAATACAATGTAACTAATATCATCATAATATTAACGTTTTCGTGGTGTTTTTATTCACTAAAAGAACTACTTAAACAGCTGTACAGAACACAGCTCGCGATGTAGGTAGTTTATGATCAATCGACTTTCGCCCGCTTCACCGAAAGTGACCGCGGCGGGTCGCAGAGAAACGGCTCGCGGTTTATCGGGGTTATCGTACGCTTTCTACGGGTTTTCGGGGCTCTCGGTCGGGTTAATCCGCCGCCGCTGGGCCCATGCCTTGCTGTCGGATTGCTCCACCGTGTCGGTCAACTATATACCTATAACAATACACTGATTGTACGCGCATTTTATTATATTTATTAATAGAGCCATTCAACGAGTTTCAGTTATATTTCTAAAAAAAAAAAAGAAAAAAAATAGTTCTCCCCCACCCCCCCAACCGGCCTGTTCAACGATATATTATGTTATAGTTGTTTAGAATATTCAAAAACCACGGTTCTTAAATCTGAGAAAATGTTTAATGCCATATTTAAAAATGTTCGACTTATAAAAGTGAAAGTCTTTAACGAAACCTTGATAGATATATGAGTAAAGAGGGAAGTACCAAAATAACATTTTAGTCTCGTACACCTCTGAACTGTATATATTTAATCCAACGTATAGGTACTTAATATAATTATGATCTCATAGCAGTCATTTATAATATTAGTAATAATAATAAAATTAAGTAGACATATATGACATAGGTATACATAGGTATACTATATTATATGTATGTGTGTATGTTGGGGTATGAGCAAGTTTGCCTATATAGGTATATATATATATTATTGTATATTATGTTACAGGCAAAGTGTTCATTCCGACGTTTTATATAAAATACGTAGTACCTAAATACCATATCTATATGTCTATAGAATACCAACAATAATTAGGAAAAGTATAGTATTTATAAAATGACTAGATATTCTATAGAATGCCAAACCTCAAGTTCCAACTTCGATGGAAGTGTATACAATTATACATAACAAACATGGTCAGATAAAAAAACTCGTAGAAGTGGGCGCTATACTGTTCGAGTTCAGGATAGCCGATGTATACAAAGGTCACGAAGACGATTGAAATGTATCAGCTGTCTCCTGTTGTTATAGAGGAGGTAAACATAAAATAATACATAGGTAGTTATTAAATTATTCATATTTTATTATTTATTGACATTTTAATATTATTTCAGGGAACGGTTGAATAGTTAATAGACATTATCGTGCAGGAACTAGGGAAAGGTTTTTAAGGTCTTTATACTCAAGATTCGATGACTCAATTTGCAATATGTCATACAAATTTAGCAACGATGATTGACGAACTTCCAATAGAAAATACATTTGCTTTTTACCGAAAATATTAACACAACCGTTTCAGGAACTGGACAAGGTACTTCGTCAAATGCACAATGTCAAAAGTCAAAATGTCAAACCAAAATATATTTTTGTAAAAAAATTAATATTTTATGTAGTTTATAATGCCATGCATCAACACTCAACATAGGTACTGTTTATGCTAAATAAATATAATATAAGTAATATAATTAAATAACATACATAATATTTCTAAATAAATTAAAATAATAAACATATTTCGATTAAACACTATTCAACACTTCACATACTTTACACAGCTAACATAGCACTGGAACTCTATAGAAATATTAGTAGTGTATAATATAATGTCTAGACATAATTTAAAATAACATTAACATTTCAAACATTTCCCAATACTAAATGGGATTCTATAGAGCCTAATATATTTACTATAGAAAGTCTATATTCAACACTTTGCCGATAACATACAGGTATATTATATTTTCTAAATTATTATCTATTTCTGGTCAGGTGGTACTGCTGGGAGCCTTCCTATTCTCATTAATGTTATTTTATGTCACCACACTTACTTATTATACCTTGTATGTTGTATAGATTGTAAAATACTTTAAAAAATAAATAAAAATATTATCTATTTAGTCAATAAAAAATATTTCTTAAGTACTGATTTATGTAGGTATTAATTTTATTTCATTATTGAAGTGTCTAACAGCGTTTAATCTTTAAGATCCACGTAATATATTATATAATATATTATAAGGACATTTAAAAATATTAAATCATAAATTGCCTAGATGATATTTATTTATAAATGAATTGTTGGGTTGAAACTCAGCGTTAAATATAGTTTAGTTTTTAATTACTTTAGTTACTACCATGGTCCATGGAGTATGAACCATGGCTGATTTATTTTAATTGATTCAAATATTTAAGACTATATAATATATATATGTACTAATGTATTATGGTATAATATAGGTAAATTTTAGGGAATAGGTACAACAAATTGAATAAACATTTGAACCTTTAAAAATATTTTAGCATCATTAATATAATAATACATGTTTATCACGCAGAATATACCTATACGGCTATACCTATATCCTGCAGATAACCTCTAATTTATAAAATAAAATCTTAACCTAATTATCGGGTCATATTTTGTCAAAAAACGAAAATATCGTCTGATTCCGCGAATCACGTAAAACCAGAAGGGTTATGGAGTGTATACGTGGATGTTAGGTACCTGCAATTATACATTTACCTATACCCATTGACTATTTTACTAAAAATGAATTAGCGTATGCTTTGTAAAAATAGAAGAGCCTTAGAGGTACGAGCGTGCCGTTTGTATACTTGTACATAACCTATTCAAAAGTAATTAAAAATTAATGTGAAAAAAAATATGTTTTTTAACCACGCCTTTAAACTATAAACGGTTAACATGAATGCTATTTGAGGATTCGGAATTTCTGTAACAATCACAATAGACTCATGAACATATAAATAATAGTAATAATCAAACATAATATTACTATAACATCAAAAAATCAAAAATGTATTTCACTTTTTGTCGAAAATAAAGTATGTTTTGTAACGTGATAAAATAAAAAAAAAACGTTTTGAATTCCGGAATAATGAGACTTGTTGAGCTGACGATAAAAAAATATACCAAAACAGAATCCATATAATATACAATAATAACAAATCGTTCCAGTACCATGGTACTATTGTGCACAAGCCTTTAAATATATATAATATTATATTCGTCAGACATGAATTTTTTTTTGGGGCCCCGTGGTTTGGGAATTGTTTGATCACCTCGCCTACGAGGAGCTCGCTTTGTTCGATTAAACATAATATTCTCTTCATAACTCCGCAGTGTATATATATATATATACCTAAAAATGGCTATAATATACTATTATCGATGAGCCGTGGTGAACCTATACTATCGAACGCTCTCCGTCGGTGCTCAAACTTTTCTGTGAATCGTATATATATATACAAACGAATATAATGACTATAATATATTATAATATGACAATACGCCTGTACAATATACTATATTATATTATAATATTATTATTATATACTGCACGATCTGTTGAAAACGAGAGTTGGCCAAGTGTATTATTACCGGGCAGACGAATCGATTTTCGGTTGCCTCGCGGGCGTTATGCTAATCTCACAATACTTATAAGTTATAATATATGTATATGTGTTATATATGTGTGTGTATATGTTTATAGGTGTATAGCGAAGAAGTACAATATATATATATATAATAATATTATAATGGCATGGACACGTTTGACGCGGAGAATTATGTAGGAACGAAAACACAACCCGCCAGTCACCACCGCGACCGCCCTTCGTCGTATTATATATTATATTATTATACCTACCTACCTACCTATAATGTTCGGGTTTTTCGGGCTCGCACGAGTATAAAATATAAGAGATGGTCGTCGTCCGGAGACGATTGTGTGAGGTAATTTATTTTACCCGTAATATCGCGAGCATAAAATCTCGGCCGCACGAAATCCGCAGCCGCCGCCGTCGAGTGGGCGCCACGACCCGTACCAGGAGGCGATATCGGCGGCACGCAAGCACGTCGCGAAGACCGGTCGAGAGCGACGCCGTTCCTCGCTCTTACCCTTGATGATAATAATAATAATAATAAAAAATAAAAAAAATAATAATAATAGTAGGTATATATATGTTATACGAAACAGCGCGGAGATACATACAAGTATATAAAACGAGGTAGCCCGCTGTATTGAGAGAACGTGTTGTGCGAGTTTTCACTTTCTCTTATCTTGTACATATATAATATACATAGATATACACAATGGGTGTTGTATATAGCTACACGGGCAAGTACATAGGTATATACTATGTACCTACAGGTGGGTAGGTGTACTCGTAGTCTGTATTTCTTTCTCTGTCTCTCTCTCTATCTCTTTTTCTCTCTCCACGCGCATGTCAATAATATTATCTTTTACTAATTCGAGTGCTCCTATCCGATCATCGTCGTGCATAGGTTTTGATCGATAAGACATAAAACACTCGACAACAAGTGCGCTACCTTTATAAATATATAAATCGTAGAAGTCACAGACGCGATTTCTTCATGCTATTAGACTTAGAAACTGCGCCGATGTATTATAATATTTAATGTGTTGTTTGCACTTTGCAGTGTATAAATGAGCGATGCAAAACGAAAATAATAATAATTAGGTAGATATTATACAATTGAAGGTGAAACAATATTAACCCTAAATTAAGATAATGATATTATATAGGTACAGATACGCGACACGTCAAGTTAATTTTGAGTACAGTTCAAATACCGCAACCAGGAAAGGAATATTTCGAAACCATATTATATATTGAACGCAATAACAACTACTATTGAAAATAACCACAAAAAAAATTGTATTAGGACCTACCTACCTACTCGACAGTATATCGGTTATAAAACAAATTTTTTTCAATGAAAATGAAAATATTTCTTTTTCTTTTTAGCAATCTATGCGTATAATTATGTTATATTTAGCTCTTCAGGACTGCAGCTCATGCTTCAGGACTGCAGGCGAGCTTAAACTTGTTTTCAATGAAGATTGACTGGGCATATATTTTTATTTTTCAGAACTCTTAATTTATTTTATTGACCAAAATACAACTTTGGATTCATAGGCCAATAGCTTTTTATAATTTTAATTTTGACATATATTTTTTTTAAATAACAATAGGTATATGAAATAATATTAAAATATATTAAAATGTATACATTTTATTTTTTTAAGAATTATTTCGTTGCAGCGCTGCATATACAATTTTAATTAAATAGGTACCTAACAATATTTAAATTCAAAATCAAGAAAGACTTTATTAAAAACATTGTATATAATACGAGCTACCAAAATCTAATGTAATGACATTCAACTTAAATTTATACTTAATTTTCGATTGTTAATTAAATTTTGAAATAAATAATGAGAAAGTCGACTTAAATTTGATAACTATTTAATAATGGGCACACCACCACACGTGATTGGATTGTGCACCTATAATGGTTATGAATTTATGATATTTTTAAAAGTTTCATAACTCTGTTCGTTTTTAATGGACGATGATAATTTTAATATGATATACTAACTAAATATATGATTAATTTATTCAACTATTTAACATAATATGCATGCGTTAGGTAATGAGTATTAGCTAATTCACCGAATGTATAATCGGCATTAATCACGATTCATTGTTAAATTTCCTGAAAAAAATCTCAAAGTTTTGTTTTTCAATCGAAACTATTATGATGCGATAGATGAGTCGGTTGGTAGGTAGGTACTCAACCAGCGGCCCGCGGCATGGGCCCAGCGAAGGGATTTTATGTGGTCGCTACAAATTTCAATAAAATATTAAAAACATTATGTTCATATTGCTCATGATAATATATAAAATATAAGGAAACAAGTCTAATAATTTGTACCTATATACGGTGATAATACAAATTATGTATAGGTAATACTCGTAATAGGTATAGGTACATCCTGCAGTGGCGTAGCCAGAAATTTTTTATGGGGGGGGGGGCTAAGTATACAAATACAATGTGTTTTTTATTTACGCTTTTTATTTTTTTATTAATCTTGATAAAATTCTAAGGTCAACACCGGTCAATGGGGGGGGGCTATAGCCCCCTTAGCCATCCCCCTGGCTACGCCACTGGGTACATCGTGTTATGCATACAAAATTGTGGTTTTTCGTATTTTTATATTTGGTATAGGCCACCCAACGATATTTGTTTATCAAAGTGGCCAACAAAAAATGGTTGGGCTTCATTAGAACATTATAATTCAATTTTTAAACATCTTGTATATAAATTATAAGCATGTTGATGGACACGGATATGGGATATCCATGTACATATCATAATATGGATGCTGCATGACGATAAAAATCGGGAAGTCGATCTTCTAGTCTAGTAGGTTATAAGTTTAACTCGTTATTGAGTAGGTCATTGAAATGGATATGTTAATTTTGAGTTCAATGATAAATCAAATCATTTAATATGAAAAATGATTTTAATATATATTTGAGAATATTTCATAATTTATTTATATTAGGTAGGCACCTACCTGGGTACCTAAGCACTATTAATAATATATTATTGTGTTTCAGTAGTTATACCTAATGGGCAATGGCCAATACGATAGGTTGAACTCAATTTTGTTAAAAACCTCGCATATTATATTAAATTTATATTTTATAACATATTATTGAGTCAACATAGTATTGAAAATAATTTTATCTTTATACAGAATTAAAACATTATACAAGTTTCATCGTTATTTAAAATAGTGTTAATAAATATTAAATTTAAAAATAATAACTAATGCGGATTGGTAATGGCCCGGATAAGGAATATAATAATATAATTGATTCTTAGATTGTTTGTACGAAATAAATGTTTCTACGAAACCAATAGACCTTTCAAATGAATAGATTTTAAAATATTTATTATTTTTAGTTATTTTTTGTTCAATGATATTCTATAAATTACGTTTTACGTTATGTTTTGCGTTAAGTTTTGTTTAATGATACACAATATATTTTGTTTTGTGGTATTTAATTATTTTTGATTATCACTTTCCGTTATAATAACGTTTACAAATTTCAATCGTTTTTTGTCAAATGATTAATGTTATGAATTTTTTATGATCATAATGTTATTATAACGTTTGCAAGCCCTGGACTCAATACCGGCGTAGCTATGTACCGAAAAACAGTGTGAATAGGTTTGTGGTATAAATCATTGAGATTAATTGTACAAACTATTGAAATTAACCAGATTTTTCTCATGTTTGGATGAAATTATAAATAATTACAAAGAATAAGTAGATAAGTTAATCCCGGAGAACTTTTTTTATAGCAGATGATCTTCAGTGTCAAAGGATATGGTAGAAGTTAGATCTAGATTGTTTAAAAAAAATTCCGTGTTCTAACTTTTTCTAAAAATACTAAAAAAATTACGTATAAACTGGAATATTTACCTGCAGGTTATTGATATGTTTGATTATGGTTAATCGATTTTTTTTTCATTGGATTTCAAAAATATACTTAGAGGTTTGATATTTTCATCAAATATTTATATTGGCATTTTTTAGACAAGAGATGATTTTCAAAATATTTTGGCTCTTTAAAAAAAATTCATACGTCATTATAGAACCACTAAAAACAATACAATATCCATTGCTCCGCTTAAAAACTAAAACGATAATAATTATGTCATAATACATACACTTTTGTATCTATAAATAGCACCTCTAAGTACCGCCTTCGGATGAATGACACATGCCTTATCGAGCAAATATAATTTCACACAACAAAAATAAATTATAAATGTATATACGAGCAATATAATATATTACAATATGCTTTTATGCACTTTATTAACATAGGTGTTAACCTAGGGCCAATTGCGTCTATCAATATATATATATACCTATATATATATAATATATAATGAATATGTCTGTGACGGAATAAATCGTATTATTCAAATATTATAATATATTTTTCTCAAATATAGTACCTATGTTGCGTCAACCCAACAACGGCGACGTCGCGGTTGTCGTCGGCGGACGGCGGCGGTAACCGATGAAACGCATATTATATATTTTTTACTCCTTAAAATAATAATGATAATAATAATAATAACAATAACAATAGACGAAATGAATACGACGTGTCAGAGCACGTGTGTATGTGTGTGTGTCATGATAGGTAGGTTTACCTACTACGAGCGATGAGCAATTCGACGTGTTACCGGGGGCGGTAAACCTTGACAGCCGCCTCGGAGAAAGTACTATGTTATTGTGTACACGCGTATTGTAATAATAGATATTAATACATTTATAATATATCACCGCCATTAGACGAGTGACTCGGCTTTTCGTTTTTCACCGTCGGTATAACGACCCCTCGCAGGCAAAGTGAATCATAAACATATATATATATAATAAGTAATAACAGTACCTATACCTATACACTTAGTTATAGGTAGCATAACATATAGTCATAACGCCGTGGCATTATAATATGTATATATTATATTATATTTATATAGTATATACATATACAGTGGTGTAAGTGGGTAAAAGTCTACGGGGGGGGGGGGGGGCGGATTAAGATATTTTTAAGCCCAGGGGTCTAAGTTTTAAATGAGGCCCATGTACAAAAAATAATAATAATGTATATTTTATGTACCTACCTATTATAATATATAGGTACATAGCAATAAATAATGATTCACTTTATTTATAAATTTACCAGCTTTTTTTCCTCGCTTTTGTTTTACAAAATCCTTAAATAATTATTTCGTTATATTTTATTGTTTGAAGAATATCGTTTTCACTTCTCAGTTTCATAATAAGCGCAATAAAATTTTCTTGGCTTAAGGTTGATCTGTAATCTGTAATTGTTCTTGACTCTATTGAGTTTTGAAAAAGCTCTTTCGGCTGAACAGTTTGAACTTGGTTAAATACATTTGAAGTGCAATATTTAATTGGGAAATACATCAATAAATTAATTTTCAATGATCGAGTATACTAAAGTGTCGGTCTTTAATTTATGGTCTGCATGACTGAAAAACGAAAAATACTCTTGAAAATGTTTCATTTCATTTTTTTTTGTAAATAATAAATATCTTCATCTTCTTTATATGTCAGTATAAACTATAAATCTCTTAATACTTTTTTTGATATCCTTTTCTTTATAAGTTGTATCAACAATTGGAACACACAGCTTTCTTTGTAACAAATAAAATATTGTCTGAAACAAACTTGTAAGTCTCAATTCGATTGTCTAGTTCAGAGCAAAATGTATCGATAGTTATGTTGTGGGTTTCAATTCTAAACTTATTCACCATTTCATCACCATATGTGTGTACAATATTCGGGTAAATAATGTACACATTACATTTATAGTACTGTATACTGCATATTATTATGAATTATAATAAGAGGTTTATTTCACTTAATTGACTATATGCCTGTATAATATGAAGTACTATTGTACTAGTCTATTTATAGGTAGGTATGCATTATGTAGTTAAAATTTATAACTATATTAAATTGTGACAAAAAAAATATGTGGTTAGCAAGCAATAATCATGGATATATTTTTAGGTGATTTATATATAATGTTATAGATTATTACGAAAAAAGTAATGGGAAAATCTGAGGAGCCTAAAAAACATTCCAACTATCGAGGCCCGGGGGCCATGCCCCCCCCCCCCCTGCACCCGCCTTACGTAGGAACTTGGGAGGGGCAAAATAACTTATTCACCAATATCGAAACCATAGAATGATTGTTTGTTTTTATACAAGTCTTTAAGCTAATTGGATTGGAAATAAATAGCAGGTCGGTATAGGCACTCATATAGCCATATCGTTAAATAATAATAAGTAGGTATACCTAATTCATTAAAAAATAAAGTGCTATAAAATTTCTGAAAAAAATGTGACGATAATCCTGTGTCAGGGTGTATTCATAATTCATTAAATAAAATTATTGAGTTATTCTTGTAACTGAGATATGTGTTATGTCTTATGTGATAACGTTGACAATACGTCAACATATTATACAACAGGAGAAACGTGAAGTAATTAATGTACTATTATGTATGCAATAATTAAAATAAAAAATAAACATTAAACATTCTTTCTTTGAAGATATTTATTGTTGCTATACATATATAGGGGAGGGGAATAATACCTTTTGCCGCCTTTCAACATTTCGGCGGCCACTGGGTCCTTCTACCTTGCCACCCCAAAGTTACGACACTGTACATACGAGCACGTGTTATACATAGCGCGAGAGCCCTGTGGTCTTTAAAAGTAAAGTCTCAAACGTTTAGACTTTTCTAGAAAAATTCTTTTTTTTTTCTTCATAATTTTAATTCGTTGCAAACCCATAAAAGGTATAGCTCATAATTCTTTATGATTATAATTTTATACCTATGATTTTCCATAATATTATTTTTTTGTAGCTACAATTTATAAGTTTAAACAGTTTGGTTTTCGTTACCCATACCATTATTTTTATGAGTTATGTCTTATGTGATGCTACCATATAATTAGGTTTATTTTTATAATGTACCTACCTAGCATTGAAGACTCGATTTTTAAATCCAATGGGATTTAAGATAGGTCTGATATATTGTATGTAGTGACTATAGATAGGTACTAAATTTCGAAATATTATCGATGTACCTACCTATACAATATTATATTATTAAATATTTTTATATTTAATACAAATAATATATAATATGTATGACGTTAATACTAAATAATATTATGTAAATTATAGGCGTATAAAAGCTTAGTAGTATTAAAATAGTAAAAAGTAGCCTTGGATCTTAGGATGTAATTTATTATTCATATAATATTAATAATGGTATTTATCTACCAAATAACTTTCCTCTAAAAAAAAGTCTCGTCAGTAAGAATTGTTACAAAATAAGACAAATTATTATCTTACATTGTAATAAAAAATTATACCTATATACAATAATGTATAGGTATCTACTTAATAAGATTACTTTTTTTAAAAAAATGACTCATAATAATGATTTTATAAATCATAAAGATTAGAAATAATAACCAGTTAGAGGTCATCAATTTTGACTTCCTTTTTTTTATTCCTGCAGTCTTACGTAATATTATGGGGATTTTGTTTATGGTAAATCGTAAATGCTAGTTGTTTAGATTGGTAAAAAAAAAATAATTATTTTTAAAATTCGATTATTCATTTTTATAGAAATTAGTTTTTGCTACTATTTGGTACTAATAATAATTGACAAAACCACTTATTTATTAATTATATTATTGTATTAGATTGAAAGATTAAATTTATTATTTTGAATAATAAACTCTTGTCCAAGCAATTATTTCAATAATTTATTTTGAACCTAACCTATATGGATTCGATGAAAAATTACATAAAATGATTTGAGCTTTTGAGACCAACTATAAAGGGAATAATACAATAATGAATAAGGCGAATACAATAAAAAAAAATATATGAATAGGTTCTATGTACTACATACACATTATTAAATATTACATTAGGCCTATTTATATCGGGGCCTGAGGAGAAGTAATGCTAATGAGGTTCCTATTCCGTCCCTCGATTAACTCGACAAAAAAGGCCAATTTACCTATATAATAACTCATCATGTTGTGGATTTTTTCACGACTTTTTTACTTGTGTTTATTCGTGAATCAGTTTACCTACACGTGACTTAATTGTTATAAGGTTATACAAATCGATAGATCATTTAAAATAAAAAGTTAGAAAGAAATTTGTTAATATTGCATGACTTTTATAATGTACCAAATCAGATAATAATCAACTGATCGCTGTAATAATGTAATATTATTATATCACTAGTACGGTTTTGCACAAGTGCGTTATGCAATTGAAACTAAGTAAAGTATAACCAGTCTATACATAATTAAATGGCACTATAGAACGGTGTTATTGTTGTTTGGCGCTTTATTGTTTAATAATTATTAATTATTATTATAATAACATACCGCGGGGACCAGTGAATTTTAACCAGGACCAGACAATAAAGACGTCTGTTCCGACCTAATCGTTGCATTAAAATATTAAATTATATATATACATAATATTATATTACAGAAGTTCCGGTCCAATAACGTTCCGATATGTACGCAATTAAAACATATTTATACACCGTTCATATAATATCCGGTAGGTAATATTTTTCGTTGCTATACTCGCAGACTCCGACGGACAAAACACATATGTACCTGGAAGCAGTCTGCATACGTTATACCGGACTACCGTAGGGCCCCGTGTGGGTATATACCCATTACCCGGTTGCATATATATATATATACCTATACAATAATCAGTCAAACGTCTTGCAGCTATCCGGTTTATAATAATAATATAATAACATGGTGTTTTTTTTTTTTTTAGTGACTTGTATTGGGAATGAAAACGACTGAGGTTAAAAGTAAAAGCAGCCTGGACGATGAAATCAACTCCGCGGTCTGTTCAACTCTCATTTTCACCCGCCAACCCGTCGGAATGTTTTACGTTCGGTTTATACACGTATATACATTATACATTATTATTATTATGCTGTTGTTCATTATGTATATATATATATATATATAAACAACACACAGTATATTATGTATATATGAACAATATTTTTTTCTTCCTGATCGTATAATAAACTGGATCATTGTGTACGTGTTTTATAGACGAGACAACGAGTCTATTTTTCCCCTTCGACGAAATGTCGTTGTTTAACGGATCGTTTGATCCGGACTGCTAAATTTCAGTTGTACAGCCGTGGCAGTTTCACAGATACCTACTCGAACGTATAATAATGATAATAATATGTATCACACGTTTTGGGCACATGAAAGAAAAATGTGTTACACACATGAAAACGCGTGGGTATTGTTAGATTTATTTTTGTAAGACGCACAATCACGTATACGTATACTGTATATTATTTATAGCTGGTGTTATAAAAGTGTCACAATGCTTAATAAAATATTATATTCTAGTGAAATTTTTTGGGTACAATATATATAATATCATATCGTGCATTATGCATTATTATACAAATAGGCATATAGCAATTCTATGAAGACCGTAAACGAAATATAAAAAATGTATATTGCCATATTATTATAATTGCTAAAAACAATTAATATAATTTTGCGAATATTTTAAAAATAAACTTACGATATATTTTTTTAGGATAATATAGCAATTTAGTAATGAATAATCAATAAAGATACATACAAATTTTTGTTGAATTGATCTGTTTATTGAAATACAATAATTAATTCTTATTCAAAGCACTAAATTTATAAAGGTCATAGTTTATAACTATGGGTAAGTAGTAAGTACTAAGTATTGGAAACAATTTGATCACTTATTCTGCTTTCTGATTCAAAAAGTATCTAAAAGTATCTATACCCTACAGGCGGACAACACCAACTCAAAATTATTGTTTAATGTTTCAAATTCTAGTTGGAATAAATTGTTTGATAAGTTATTATCAGTATCCATCAGTTTTATGCATGAAAAGAAAAATTATGAAATCTTAAACATATAAATAACCTGTGTTCTGTGAAGTCGCTAAACTTTATCATTGACTATTGAGTAGGTAATTTAGGTGTTAAATTTTAATTCAATAACTCATTGCATTTTTGATATTTGCATACGAAAAACGATTCTGAACAGAGATAATGTGTCAGCAACTATTACTAACGAGTAACGATATTTAATAATTTATATATATTTATAAGTAATTTAATTTTTCTATAACTAATAGGTATGTTAGCTAAATGTTTCCAAAAACATCCCATACCATGTACCTACAAATGACAATTTACATTCTGTATATTATGATCCTATAAATTATTAAAATATTATACCATAATAATATATTATCTATTTATTAATGCTATTAACTCGGGCTTAAAATTGCACAAAATGGAAAAGATGATCCCTATACTATTTTGAACTTTCAAACTATGCATATTATGAATGTTCAATATTTTTAAATTTCTGTAAAAATAACTTACAAAAAATATTGTTCCTAATAAATTGCGAAGCCTTATAATTAAAAATGATACTTATGAATGTTAATTTCACATTTTTTGTGATGTTAATGCATTTTTACCAACCCACATTGCCAGTGGCGTATTTAGGAATTTTTCAAGGAGGGGTCCAGCTAATTTTCCAAACACATTTAAATGGGGGTCTCCGCTACAGAATATATTAATATAGGTATTTATGGGGCCAATTGCCCACCAATAAAATGGACCCCATGAACCTCTCCCCGTAAATACGTCACTGCCCATTACAAGTAATTATTAAATCCAACTTTTTACCAGAAACCAACTTTAAAATATTCAGCATTTTCGCTGATATCCACTGACAATGTCGGTATTTATATAGTTGTTACTTTTTAGTGATTAGAATTTACAAACATAAAAGTATAAAACTATGTCTACAATTTAAAAATATAATATAAAAACTTAGAAACATTCGTAAAGAGGATATAGTTAACTTCTTAACTCCAATAAAAATCTATGAAAAAATATATTCCAGTACAGATCATAATTTCAATTTTAAACGTAATAACTAATAACTAGACGTAGACTTCACCCATGCATATTGCATATTGTATGATGTACACACATAATGTAATAATAATATATTAATATACAATCCCTAAATCATTAATATGATGTGGTTTTATAAAGAATAGTTTTATTCATGGTCATGTTTATTGAAACATTATAGTATACAAAATTACGTCAACGTATTTTCCATAAGATCAGATATTATATTAAATAACGATTGCTAATATGTAGTCATACATGTGCTTTTGTCGTTCTTACTAATTTGGGGATATAGTTCATGACATAATATAATGATTAATAAATAATTTAATATCAATATCCAGTACTGAGATGAGCGAATTGGGATCAAGGCTCAAGTTCCGTTCTCTGTATCCTGTTTGGCTTGTTTTTGTTGCAGTATCTTCCGATTGAAATTGTATAAGTTTCATATATTTATGTTCATTGAACTTTACTTGCCTACTTACTACAGAAGTTTGGTGATGATTAAAATAATTGTATTTTGATAACAAAAACTTTTATTGACAATACTTATAGCTGTAAATAGTACAAACATATAGTTGGACAGTTAGTCACTTACATATATAAGTACCTCGTACCCAAATAACTCATAGTGATAAATAGATGATAGATTATATAGGTGAATTTAATATTTCAGAACATGATATTACCTATTATACCTAAATTTTAAATTACCTACAATGAAAAAAAATGTCTACTTCAATTAATGGATGCTATGAGTACGATGTATTTATACATAAAAACTTAAAAACACCTTCTGATGATTAAACGTCTCTCCAACCCCCACACGGAAATTTGATTTTCCGGTGAAAACCGATGTCAAAAATTTCTGAGTGGGTCGATCAAATTCTAACTGTTATTATACTAAATATAGGTATGAATACAAACAAATTTACGAAAAGTTGATGATGAAGGGGTGTCTGGGGAAACGTAGGTACATTTTAAACAAATAGTTTGGACTATTTTATAGTTGTATAAGGATAATATTTCCTGTTTGTATTTATAAATTCAAAATACTTAAGTACATTATTAACAAAATATGGTTGAATAAGTTTTTTAATTATTTAATTTTGTATATAACGAAAATTAATAGATTTAAGTCTAATGCCTAAGTGTTTTCGTCTTTCATCAGCAATTGGTAGGTACTCCTGTTCTATTTTGGTATACGCAATACGCAAAGAAAAGTTTGTATTATTATTGTTACCTTATACTGTAAAATGTAAATTGTATTAGATGGTAGGTCACCTACTGTGTCTTATATTGTAACTTATTAAACTGCAATACCTATAGGCGAGGGATAAAGTGAACTATACAGGCTACAGTTTTCATCTGAAACGAATGTTTCATATTTTCATTTTAAGTTTAAATAGAATAATAAATAATGACATTTCAAGTATTTAGAGAGAAAAAATTGAGTTTGGTGTTGGTCACCTTGGTGGATTCTGAGATCGTGATGAATAGACGTTTATATACCATAAATATCTATACATTTATTGCGCTTCATTTGAATACGACACAAATATTATTTGGGATAACTTACTGTGTCTCATGTTGTAATCTAAACGGAAATGTAGACGAGGGATAAAGTGACCTACAGTTTTTCTCTGAAACGAATGCATCATATTTTCATTTTAGGTTAAAATTAGAATAATTAATTAAATTCTCTGTATTTGAGAAAAAAATTGTGTTTGGTGATGGTCACCTTGGTGGATTCTGAGATCGTGATGAATACGTCATGTTTACGCCATTAATATCTTTAAAATTATTGCCCTTCATTTTTGAATACGAAACAAATATTTGGGGTAACGTAATAGTTGTTTTAAAAGAGTAGTAATATAATTTTAGTATATAATTACAGTAAAATATTACCGGCAATATTTTTGTGACTTGTGAATCATTAAACGTTTTTAAAGCGATTATAAAATATCATAAAGGGTCTGAGTTTTATATCATAAATCATAATATAATAATATTTCAGATAATATCAACATGATATTGTAATTTCTGATATACATCATACTTACTATATTGTAATTTAATATATATTATATTTAATGACAGTGCAATACTACAACGTTAACAACTTTATAGTGTTATAAATAATATAAAGTTAAGTGGTATATTCAACCGAAAAGTATGAGCAGTAGCTACCTGTATTTAATATTGATTATTTTAACCATTAAATATATAATTGTGTTATATAATGCAGCCATGATAGACCCTGGCATCCTGCTCAACAAAAATTATACTTGCAATAAAATAAAAACTCAATATTGAGTAAAATAAGTACTTACATGGACTGATTTGTTATGACTGTAGGTATGTAAATTATATAATTTATTATCATTATTAAATTAATAATTTGATTTCCTTTTATTTTTATAATTTACAAGAATTCATTAAACATAATTATACACGTCTGCGTTTTAATTTCGGTGCACTATATCATAAATTACTTAATAATGTATAAATTATGTAAGGGAAATAATTAACTATACGATTCTAAAATCTTTTAATGACGTGGACATTTTTTAAAGTATTCCAGACCTTGATATACTATAAGTTTCCTGAGTCACAATATTGTATCTTTAGGCGATTATGATATTTTTTTTCTTTTGGAAAACAATATATACGACAGAAGTGGATCAGACAACGCCCTTTACCCTTGAATTCAATTTTTATTATACTCAAAATAAAAATGACTTCCTCGTGCTTAAAATATTAATAGCTTGTTCTTATTTTATACGTATGAACTAATTTTAAAAGGAAAAATTATCCTGGATAACGCCAAAAAATAAAAATAAAATAAACATAATATATGTACAGACATTTTCGAACGCAAGCCAATTTTCAATTTTTTATTTCACTATTCATTATAATGTTGACTTTTTATATAAAATTAACTATCTAAGTGAAAATAGAAAATTTTTTGCAATCCTCAACATTAATCCTTCAACTTTTTTAATTTAATTTTATGTATGTTTTTCCAATGTTATTATTTAATTAACTTTATCTGCCCATTTACATTATGAATCTTAAACATGATATTATTGGTTATTGAAACAGTTAAAAGAGGATGTCACACCCGCTGTGTTGTCTCCGTCTTAAAAATGTACAACATAGCAAAAACTCTTTTGCGAGGGACAACTTTTATCTTTCTGTGTTTGTAGTAGTGGCTCCAAAATTTCTGAACATATAAGGTGGACAATTATCTATGCAACAGCGTGCCCATATTTTAGATAACATATATACAATAAAAGTTATTTGCTTCTAAACATTTGGTTTTTTGGTTTTCATTTGCTTATAAAAAAATGATTGGATAGTGCTATTAAAAAGTGAGCACGCCGTTGCACAAATAAAGTTCTTCTTTAGGTGTTGTGAAAATTTGGTAGGTAGTTCAAACTAAATATGGTGAGTAATTATCCGCAGTAGGTACATTAGGTGTCTAAAAGTATTATTTAGTCTAGGATATTATGTTGTCTATTCGGTTTATGTGGGTTGTCTATGGAGGTGCAATGTACTGAAGTTTTTAAATCATCAAAGATACATAGACACCATATCTGCATAGTTCAAACTATTAACATATTGATTTTATGTGTCGGTTTTAAAAAAAAATGTCCACTATTTTTATAATATTTAACAATTTATAGTACATTAGTGACATAGTAGGTACCTACCTACTTTAGATATTATAGTAGGTACTTACCTATCTACAGTGTTGGGTAGTTAAATGTTAAACGTTAATAGTTAAAAGCAAATTACAAATTACTGTAACACAATAACTTTTTCAGTAACGCAGCAGTAATTTCATTACATTTTACTTAAAGTAACACAATTGTAACAAAATTACTTTTGAAAAGTAATTTATATGAAGTAGGTAAGAAGCAATATTTTACGCGTTATTTTCCACGTTAAAATAGTAATAGTTTTGAATGTATTACAGGTATAGCCGTATAGGATATCCGATAAAAATTAAAAATCAATTATATTTATTTTTGATTCCGATAATAATTATATTTTTAAACATTCCAGGAATAAATGTTATCACTTTATTAACAGAAAAAGAGTTCAGTTTAAAAATAAAATTTAATGAAAATTAATTATGATTTATGACTTATGACTATATCCATATAGGTGAGATGATTGTAAATTCATACATAATAATAAATTAGGTCTATTATCACTAAGTCTATGATTGTAAAATATAATATATTATACTATATACATAATAATTGAATATGGTTAAAAAAAAAAATTACGTTATTTGTAGCACACTACATTATTAATGAAAAAGTAATGTAACGTGATAAAAAATAATTGTAGGTAATGCAAATGTAATTTAAATAAAAATATTTAAAGTAACGAGTAACATAATTTCATTACTTTTTAAAAGTAATTTACCCAACACTGCCTATCTAAGTATAAAATAATGAAGATATTATGTGAAAAGCCATTTTATTTACTCATCTCTTCACAGTCCTCGGTAGTATAGTGGTAAGTATCCCCGCCTGTCACGCGGGAGACCGGGGTTCGATTCCCCGCCGGGGAGGAAAAATTTTTTGCATTTTTTTTCATTTATTTTAAATTTATTCTCAGTTGATGAAATTTAATATAATATTATTACAATTATTGAATCAGATTAATTTTGCCTATCGTAATTTACAGTTTTACATATTTTAAGTTCAAACTGATAAGTAGGGTAAATTGTTTTGTGCAAAAGCCAGTTAATTATTTCATGTTATAAAAAGCCAACATTTCAAGTTGACAATAACTAATGCATTATTTTTACTTATTTTTTTAATAACATTTATCAAAACGACTATCAGTTCTTAAACTATTTTATTACTTGAAAGCGTCTACAGTTTATGCACCACTACGGATTGATTGAGTGTATTTGCTCTGAAAATGATTTTCTTATAAAAATATGTTTTGGGGCCAGAGTTGGTGTATTTTTTCATTTTTGAAAAAAAACAATAAAAACTGTATTTTTTGTTTTAAACATTATATTATTTAAAATAACTTAATTTTAATTTAATATGTAATTTATTTATGTGCCAATATGCCGTGTACTAGTATATTATGTTTCACTGTTTATTTATTACTTATTTTAAATCTTAAAAGCATTTTACATTTATTTTAAATATTTTCTAAATGGATGTTTTATGTGGACAATATGATTATTATGTATATAATGTATGTCTATTATGTAAAAACATTTTAAATTTGGTAATTTATTCTACAAATATTTAAAAAAAAAATTAAAATTATGGTAGTAGATATATATTTTATTTAATACTTTAACTTATATTCTGAAGGATATCTATTATTATTTATTATTAATAAAAAGCCGAAAAAAATATATATTTACTTGGATTTTACACTGCAGTTTTAAACAGTGAACAAAATGTTTAAAACAATTAATTAAAACTTAGATTCCGAGTGGAACGATGAATATATTGATTTTACAATGAGGTTTTTTTTCTGTACTATAAGTAGTGTAAATAATACTTCGATTTTTAACTTCAGTAATGAATTAAAAGTGGGAAGTACGGATTTTTTTTTTTTTTGCTTTTGGTGTATTTCTAAAACAAATGAACGATTACAAATCCTTAGTCACAGTTTTTATTTATAAGCATTCAAAGTTCAAATCTTGACAAAATAAGGAAAAATCACGAAAATTAGCAAATTATTTTGAGTTGAGAATTCATAAAAAATTTTCTTTTTAAATCTAAGATTTGAAAATGTAATCCAAAATTCCTCATAAGTTTGTATACATTTATCAAAATAAAAATGTCTACAAGCAAATCAAATAAAATTTTTATGAGCGTTTTAAATTTATATTTTTACAATATTGGATATTTACTTTATTTCTCATGTAGTGGTTTTGTTATTTTATTGTTATTCAAAAACGAAAGGTACATGAACATTTTATTGAATGTTTATATTTTCATTTTCTATACACCATACAATTTTGAAAATATTTTTACTTTTTTTGGGCTGTTTACGGATATTGTCAGTTTTCAAATTTTATAGTTTTTTTTTCTATAAATATCAATAAAATTGTTATTGCTAGGTAAAAAAGCATGAAAATTTAATGCAAGGCTCCTGATATATTGTTATAAAGTTATTATATAAAGTTAAAGTAGAAGGCTTTAATAGTATTTAGTAATATCATAGGCTGACTGACCGTTTTCGCTCAGAATCGTTTTTCTTATACAATATGATATTATATCATTGAATTCAAATTTAACACCATCCATTACAGTGACCCACTTGTAACCTACTGGCTACTGTACAGTAGAGCGACATCCACTTACCCACTATTTTAATTGTTTAGTTGTAATTCTTTATTTATGAAAATTTGATGTTACATTATTTTAATTTTTGTCAAAATGTATGACAACATACAAATGTAATCTATAAAAAAATTACAAAAATTAATATAGTTACCTATCATTGATTGACAAAATGCGCAAATTACGCCAAATGGCCGTATTTTAGTCATGCAATGCAAAAAGACCTATTTAGGAATTACAAAAATAGAAAGAACCTGATAACAAAAAAAAAATAAATATAGAATTACATACATCTTATAAACATACAATACTACATCTTCACTTATGGGATACATTTTTCATTCTATGAAAAATAAATATCTACATACATATTTAAAATAATAAGCTGCTTCAATTGTTCAACTTCTATTAACAAAAATTAATTCATATTTGAATACTTATCAAAAATAATAGGGATAAATGATCATTGATTTTTAAATTAATATAATTTTTAAAGAAACTTAAATTTATTAAAAAAAAAAAGGTGGGTAAGTGGATGTCGCTCTGCTGTACAGTAGGTTACAAGTGGGTCACCGTATAATGGATGCTATTAAATTTGAATTCAATGATACAATATCATTGTATAAGAAAAACGATTCTGAGCGAAGCCGAAGACGGTATGTCAGTCTAGGTTTAAGACAAATTATATACATATCGAAGGTATTACAAAAAAAAAATTGACCTATAATAAATTCCAAATTAATCATATCACATTATCACAATATCCATTAGGTACTTATAACACGTTATACATCAACATCAATAACAAACCCTGATACTATCATAGATACAGTTAGTAGCGTACGCAGGATGTTAGTTCGGTTAGGGTTTCACCTGAGTAAATAATTTACATTATTTTTTTCTAAATAGTTTTTATGCAATTGGTTATAAGTTATAACAAATTATAATTTGTCTCAAATGTAGTCTACATTAAGAACAATCAAGTGTTGAATCTTGACACCTATGGTCATCTATAGAGCCTCTTCGGGTCGTAGTATGACGTGGTAATTATCGATGGACGTGATACATGATGATACACCATACGACGGTTATGACAGATGTTTAGCAATGTTCTAAATCAGCCAAAAAACTGAAACTATGATTATCGACGTCTTTGTCATATTTAACAATTTATATTATATCTATTAAAAATGACGAACAATTGATCGACTTTGTGTATTTAAATGGTTTTATTTTTTTGTCAACGGAAGAAATTTCAGGGGGGTCAGAACCCTAGAACCCTACCCTGCGTACGCCACTGCATAGATATATAATAGTACACTTTAGAAGTTTCAAGTAGGTACCCATGAATAATATTATATAATCACAACAAAATAACTAGGTTTTTTAATACCTATGTAATTTCGTCCAAATTTGAACATAAAATGACTATAAAAATAACCTTTGATTGCATATTTTTTAGATTTTTCGGTAAGAGAATTAACTACTTACGTGGAATCTTGTTTTAAATTTTCAATCCTTAGCTATAAAAACTGAACATTTTATAATTTATTAATTACGATAATTAATCATTTTCGTCATTTTGAAAAATTCTGTCAAAATTCGATGTTTAAATGCTTATAAAAAAAAATTGTACCTATGTATTTTTAATATTTTTCAACTAATATTGTAACAATATATCAGGAGCCTTGTATTAAATTTTTACACTTTTTGGCCCAACAGATAAAACTTTATTAATATTTATAGAAAAAAAAACTAATAAAATTGAAAACTGAAAATGTCCGTAAACAGCTCAAAAAGAGTCAAAATATTTTCAAAATTGTATGATGTATAGGAAATGCTAATATAAACATTCAGTGAAATTTTCATGTATTTACAGTTATTCGTTTTTGTGTTACAAAAAAAAAGGAAATCGCTACATGAAAAATCGAGTGAATATCCAATGTTGTAAAAATTTGAATTTCATACGCTCATAAAAATTTAATTCGACTTTCTTATAGACATTTTTTTTTGATAAAGGTAGATAATCTTATAAGGAATCTTGTATTACATTTTCAAATCTTAGATTTAAAAAGAAAAATTTTTACGAATTCTTAACTCAAAATATTTTGCTAATTTTCGTGATTTTTCCATATTTTGTCAATTTTTGAACTTTAAATGCTTATAAAAAAAAAACTGTGACTAAGGATTTTTAATATTTTTCATCTGCCTTTGAAACAATATACTAGGAGCCTTAACTAAAAAACTAAAAACAAATGGTAAATTAAAATGTCCCTAAACAGTTCAAAATATTTTGAAAATGTTATCGTGTATAGAAAATGCAAATATAAACAAAAAGTGAAAATTTCATGTATATACGTTCATTTGTTTTAGAGTTACACCAAAAACCAAAATCAATTTTTTGGAAAACCAATTTTGCGTAAATATTCCCGTTTTTCCTTAATTTTTATGTTGTTTTTCCCGGCGCTTGTGAAAACTATTGGGAAATTTTTACTTTTGATCCCCCAAAAGTAGTACCAACTAGATTCACTTTCCTATCAGAAAATCTACTGTTGAAGAAAATCCAAGAACTTTTACTGTCCTAAAACGTGATGACAGGCACAAATAAAATTTAAAAAAAAATTAAAAAATTAAAAAAAAAAACACACACATCATTGTAAAATCAATACATTCATCGTTTCACTCAGAATCTAAAAAAAAAAAAAACACATACTAGTAGAAAATATTAATAATACACTTATACTTATATGAATATTAAACAGTTCAATATAAAATAATTTTTCAACAAAAATATCTAGATCTAAGTTTTTAAAATTTTTTTTTCTTTTCTTATCGAAGCTAAATTATTTAAACGATCATTTGTCATGCGATTCCTCGTATAGATTTTCAGTCGTCTCAGACATGAAAAAGTTCTTTGGTAAGCTGACTTAGCATAGACTTATAAATGCGGCTAATATATTATTGTTTTTAAAACGGGTATCAAGACCCTATTATATTGTATTTTTTTCAGATAAAGTTATCCACGGTTCCACGAATATAAAAATTTAATTATTACAATAATAACTGTATTACCTAGTAGTAATCACAATAGATTTTTCTCAATGTGCATAATCACATTTTTGATAATTGGTAAAATTAATTATATTTTGAATTTGGGGGGGGCCTGGGCCAGAGTATATTTAGGGGGGCCCGGCCCACCCAGGCTTCCCCTGGCTACGTGCCTGTTTCTATGGTTATAACTTATAACGGATGTATAGTCGTATGGATACATAATTAATAGTTAACGCTGTATACCTAATCGATTAATCAATTGGTATTAGTCCTGTAAATAGGCTGAAATCCATTACAATTTCTGAGGGGGGCTCAATTAACTAAATATAACCTTATTCAAATAATATGATAGAAATTTAAACAAAAACCTCATAGTGTCGCATAATTAATTCAATTGAATCATAACACATTTTAACAACCTGTAAGTACACTGCATAAATACAACAACAAAAAACCATTAAAAGACTAAAGTTTATTAAAATTATTGTAACACAATTTTTCTATTTTTTTTTCAAATTTATTTACTATTTAATTTATTTACATTGTCAGTATGTTTTACAATATCTTTTTCAATATTAACATTTTTTTTATAATAATATAATATACTATATAATTAGTAAATCTATATCATATTTTTTCATATGAAACACGACATCATTTTTATAGGGCTATTACAATACTTGGTGGGCCAAGTCCCCACAAGCCCCCCTCCCATTTTCGACTATGGTCTTATGTTATAACTTATACTACTGTCTACTATAATTTATAACAACGAGTAGTAGAAATAGATGGACGGACGATGATGGTGATAATCGGTACCTAGACATGCTCTGTATATCAGGTGACTGCGAAATTCGAATAAAGAAACATAAAAATTTGAAAGTAATAATTTGTAAAAAAATATTACATTTCATAAAAAAGTGCAAAAAATTTTCCTCCCCGGCGGGGAATCGAACCCCGGTCTCCCGCGTGACAGGCGGGGATACTTACCACTATACTACCGAGGATTATGCCTAAATCGTTGAATTAAATGTCTTTTGTTCATTTTGTTACATAATAATATTATACAATGTTGGTGTAATATAATATTTTGTTAAGTACCTACTTAGTACTTAGTACAATCGATTCGATAGGAAATAATCATACCTAACTAATGAATATTTGAATAGGAAAAACGATTATGAATTAGATTATATTGCTAAGGCTATTTTATAATTTTTTTATGTTACGAATTGTAACTTTTTTTTTTAATAATAGTACCTACGGTTTGTTGAACTAATTGTTTGTCAAAAACAACGCGTATTATGACATATATTTGTTAGTTGTTATTTAACTGTTATTAATGAGTACAGCGTACAATGCGATTTGTCGTAATAAATATAGTGGTATATTCCTAATATACCTACCTAAATAGATTAAAAATTAGTCTAAATATTTTAATATTTGTAAAAGTTCAAAAGTTGTGTTGTTAATTAAAATAGTAATAACCGTTCGAAGAAAAATTATTATTATTTGTAAAGTATATATTAAATATTCAAATTTCGTCAAACTTCAAATGCCTATAAAAAATAATTGTGCTAATGAATTATCGATATTTATTTAGAATACTAGAAGATCCCATTATGAAAATAATGTGTATTACATTAGCTTAAGCTATTGAAATGGAATGAATTCATTTTTAACTATAAAACATTTTTTGCGATTTATACAAATAATTACTCTAAAATTTGAACTTTGGAATCTTATGAAAAAAAATTGTGTCTATAATTCTATATACTTTCGATATCTTTGTATTGATATAAAATTATAAACACAATTTATAAAGAACGTTGTATGAAAATCTCCAGCTTAACAAAAATGTTATAATTATTTATAACTTCTATTAATAAAAAAAATTCAAAAATTTCAAATGTCAATAATAACATAATAAGCGCCAACATTATTATGTATTGGTTGTAGTGATTTGTAAATGATGTGTGTTTATTTTGACAATTTTATCGTGTTTAGAAATGGATGTTCAAAATTCAAATATTCGGTCTAAATGACTAAATGTCTACGGTTATACGATTATACAGTTTTTGTCGTAAATATTCTCGTTGTTCCATAATTTGTGTTTGTTTATCCCGGTAACATTGAAAAGTATTGGACATTTTTACTTGTGATTCATCCAAAGTACCAATTGGATTACATATTAGCTACCAGAAACCACCCTCAAGGTTGAAGATTACAGCATTTATATTTTTTACTGCTATCTACTAAAGGTGACGTCAGGGTCAGTAACACACACATGACACAGACATACTGCACAAGAAACGCATCTTTGTAAAACCAATACATCACTCTCCTCAGAATACCTATAAATGGCTGTTCTCATTTGAAAAAATAAGTTTGTATCGTGTCACTTCTTATAAGTTAAGTTGCACAATAAACGATAATAAATATTATGGTTTTAAAATATAGACATATAAGACATAACACATTACACTATACCTACTTGCTTAAAATTCCAAAAAAATTAAAATTATTAGAATAAATCGTTAGTTATAGGAAGTTTGGTTCTAATTAATCTGTTTACTACTTCGTACAATAAAATAAAGGAATATACCAAAAACTATTGACAAACTTTCTCTGTTAGGACTCGTTTTTAGTTTTTTCAATACTTATGATTAGTACGTGATGTGGTTATTTAATAATTTCTATACTATGTATTTTCATGTCATACAGTTATATGAATACTATCACGAGTATCGCGGAAGTTATTCAAGGCTGGTTCATATACATTCAATACAAGAATGGTAATGTGATTTTATAAAAATATAATATAATACTGAATGTATTTTCTAAGAAGATAATATTAGTGATGTCTAGTGGGGAAAAAAAAGGTTTTTGAATGTGATTTAACTTACCCATAATGTATACCTATTATAAGATGAAAAGATTTGGTTTTAACACTATTGAAATTCTTAAAAAAAAAAAATGAATTGTTAGTATACTAAACAAAATGTTAAGCTATAGAATAATTTAAATAATTATAAAATAAATTATTTAATCAATATAATATAATGTATTCCAGTTTAAACGTTATAATAATTTTATTCATAAAACTAAATAAAATGTTAATGCTAATTTATTGCTGTATTAATTCTATCGTAACAATAACATTCCTATGATATATTATTCATACATAGGTAGGTACATGATATTATAACAATATTTCAATATGGGTAGCAATAATTTTCAGGTGACTTATATTATTAACTTCTTATCTATTTTTTATTGTACAATATTGTATTATACTTTCTCGTGAGAATCACAAGTTTAATTTACTCCCTGAAGCAATTGCATGACCTCACATCATTGCAACGATTGAGTAACTATTGCATTTTAAATAATTGTACTAGATAGACTATAGAACACTATGTTATGTTGTGGGTGTGTCTTTTATAATAATATGAATTTGTAATCAGTAAATTATATTCGATAAATCTGTTTAAAATATTTCAACAAAAGAAAATAAAAGACCCACTGTTTTTCTTTTGATTTGATATACCTAATATAGTACAATGTGTTAAATATTGTGACTTGTAAATTATTATTATATAATATGACGAAATCAAAGTGTAGGACTATATGATAATATAATTTCAGTCAAAAAAAGATTTTAATAGTTTCATTCGTAACCAAAGTACGCAGCAACAAATCTGACCCTATTGACTATACAACAATATTCAGATATATTATAATAGTATCGGATACTCGAACAATAATTCAAATAAACCGATAGTCGTGTAATAGGTATCTCTATAAATTTATTTTATTATTTATAATCACGTGTTCATAGACGAGACCAACTTTTCGGCTTGCCTATTACGAAAATTCCTCGTGTGATCGAGAGAAAAATATTATTACTCAACATAGTACTCCTCCTTGTTGCGGCTAATGGATTTGCCACGGCCGTATTAAAGAATATAAACGCATTATATAATCTCGGGGTCAGTGTTCATCTCATCGCGTGGCGCACAACGATCGAACAATGCACGCAATAGAACTTGTAATTATAATTAGGTATAGGTATCACGGTACAAACATTTTTTTATTATCGTGGAACGGCAAAACAACCTAGCCGTGCAGATACGTCTCTAATAATCGACGATATCGACGTGCAGCTGTCGGACCAAACAGTAAATATTAATGTATGCGTGAAAGTTTGTTTGCACGGAGAAATATACGCGACGATTCGATGATTTGTACTTGGTTTGATGCGTCTATATTATATTGCGGATATATACACATAATATTAAACCAGATACGATCTGTTGTAGCTCAGTTGCTATTAGTTATTTTAATGTGATTTATTGTGATTTGTAAGTGATTAGTCTGAAATAAATAAATATCTCAATTTAAATAGAATAAACAGTCAAAATGCTAACAAAAAATAATAATTATTATATTTTGCACGTACAGCGGTTAACTATAGTGCATTGCTCATCTCGCAATAATAAGCATTTTAGTGTTCGCCACATAATATTGTATTACCTACTTAAATAGTTCGAGTTCGCGGTCAAATTTTAATAGTATATATAATATATTATATATGTATGTTAAAATAATATAAGGTCCGTCAGATAGTTGCATATTATTATGTTATAACACTTATAAACTCGTTTCCAGTAATCGTTTAAAAATATAATGATTGAGGCCCGGAGTTCAATGCTGCAAAGTGCTTTATTTGTTGGTTGCTCTAAATTATATTATAGAACGCATTCTAAGTACATAATTTGTTTTGTGTAAAAGTTACTTCAAAGGTGAAACTATTATTTGACATTCTAAGAGCATTTTTAGTGCATATATTTTTTAATACATTAAATGAGTGTTTAGTGTAAACTAGAAAATACAAAATATTATGTCAAGAAATACCTGTGGTTTTCATAATATTTAATTTAATAGTTTTTAAGTATTTTTAATCCGTACCAAATGTAAATCGTGCTGTATACGAATATAAAGTCTTTATCATATCCAGTGATTATGGGATGTAATGCATATTCATTTAAATGAGTGGGACTCAAACAAATTATAATTAATTTGTCAATTGAAGATACATTGCGATCGCATTGTGCGGATAGGCAGGGTTTATTTACTGTGGGTGCCTAAGTTTAGTATTTTGTTTTTATTTATTAATTTATTATTACCTATTAGTTTAGTTAAGATAAAGAAGTGTGAAACACAGGGCATGCAAACGTTATAATAACGTTATGGTTATAACTTATAACGTTATATCAGTTTTTTTTTTTTACTTTACAGTTCATTCTTCATTGTATACTTCAAATAAACATTTAATCAAAAATCATTTCATATTTATTTTCTCTTCTATAGTATTTAAATTCTACAAAAAATAAATATTTTACATTTTATTTTAATTATGCAAATTAGTTGAAATTACCTAAACAATGTTCATAATCACGTCATGTTCTTCGATCTGGAGCCAATAAGAAAGAATCAAAATAAAATTATGTAAACAAAATTGAAAAATAGTTAAAATAGTTTTATAAACGTGTAAATTCAACAAAATAGATCTAAAATTGAACAAATCCAAAAATTGCAAAAAAAAAAATCACTTCAAAATTTAGTTTTAAACTTGTACTTATATGAAACACATTTAAAACGTGCTTAGCAATAAATAGCAATAGATAGGAACAGTTGAAGAAAACTTACTAATCCGTGCCCTAGTTTTGATTTTTGATAGTTTTTAGGGCATTTCAATACGGTCGTCAATAATAATTCTATATTATATTATTATTATAATATCTCTTACACATTATAAAATATTATTATGTAGCAGCTAGATATACCCAAACATTATATATATGTATATCGAAGCGTATAATATGCATAAGCGATAAGCCACAGTCGAGTAACAAACAAAAATTTATCTAAAAGGACCGTTGCATACCCACACACACACACACACACACACACACAAGTCGACTGTTCTGTGTATTAAATGCGTAATATGCGTACATATATATTTTGCGAGAGACAGAGACAGAGAGAGAGAGAGTGAGTGAAAAAAGGTAGGTCACTATAATATTATAATACACTATATATAGGTACGGTAAGTATATTCATGATCAATTGCGTGTGCTGCAAATGCGTCCGGAAAAAAATTAACAATAATATATAATATGCGGCGAGTATACCTGTCCTGTCCCTATATACATATATAGAAACGAGCATAAAGTATATACATATAACTCGCGTATTATAATATAATATCATTATATTATATTATGTGTCTCGTATTATCTTGTCCTGGGCGCCACGTGAACTTGGCATTCGGCCGCCGTCGCCATCCGTGGACCCGGCCGCCCACGACACGCGCGACTCGTCCGACCCGTTTGACCGCCGCCGTTTAGCTTTCTAATTATAATACGCACCTATATACGTATATATATACATAATATACATTATACATATTATAATAATAACAATATTATTATTATTATTATTATTATTATTATCATTAGGTATTATAATATATATTTACGATCGGATGGAAGCGAAAACCTCCGGTGCAGACGCGGATTTCTATTTCTCCGGGCCGAGACGTATTATATACCTACATGTGTGATTAAGGTATATGCGGAGTCCGGGGGCCATACAACCGAAAGTGCGCGTGTGTCTTATATACATATATATATATATACGATATCACATGTGCACACAGGTACTTAAGCCGCCATTGGCGAGCCCGTCGGCCCGGAGTCAAACCGCATTCCGTCGAGCTGAGCCCGGACGCGCGTGTAAGACGAACATTTTTCATTTTTTTTTTTTTTTTCAAACTTCTCGACACGACTTCAGCGGCGGCGCCGGTGCTGCAGATATTCGACGACGTTTCCACCGAACTATCTGCAGTCGGAATAATCGTTTTCGACGATAATTTCGTTTTCAAACGAGTAACATAATATATATACCTACCTAATGTATATATCTACTATAGAATCCATCGAATATAACATTGCAATACTATTATAATATAGCTGTGTTGCCCGGGACTTTGCCCCGGGTTAAAATTAATCTATCTTTCAATCGTTTTCGTCTATACTCCTTACATGTGCCTATACCTACATAAAAAAAATATGCTCAGAAATTAAGAAAGCAAATCATGATGGAAAATCATAAAAGAAATATCATTGTTATATATTGGCGTGTTCATAAGTTTTTGATCTTAAGTTTGGTTTTTAACATAATATGTTTTTGGGCAGATATTTTCCAACCGATTTTGCGTAACGCTTTGTTTAACACCACATAGAAACGTAACCAGGTATAATATATTATACAATTACATTTTACTTGTTAATACAAATTAATTGTATGGTTCATAAATTTTCTTCGAAACGTGGAAAATATCGAGTAACGTGCAGCTACGTTTTTCTTTCATCATCGTTCTTAACTCGTTGAAATACATAATATGTGTTTCAAAATAAAAATAAAATAAAACGAGTGGAAACTAAAGTTAATTTGTTCCAATAACAATATTATATAGTAATTAATATAACTAATGAATTTAAATACGTTATCCTTGTAATTTAGTTTAAAGTAGGTAATAATACTTGCTGGTTAAATATGTCATTGATCCATTGCCATAAGCAATGTTTTTTTTTATAATATATTTGCAAACATTTTTACATGCCATAATATTTCTACTAATAATAGTAGCAACATAATCTGCAATCGATGGAAATTTTGGAAACCATTTAAATAAACAAAAAAATATTCAATTTAAAACTTAATGTATGTGTAAGCAACCCTATATCAACCGAATGGTTGAAAAAGAGCTATACAACTCCTAGAGTTTCAAGGGATTTCTATTGATATAACTATTTTATTGAAAATAGTCCAATAAGAATCTATTGAGGACATTCATAATATGTATGAGGATTATAATAGATATTTTATATTATGTAACCTTAAACAAGCAAAAAATATTAGTTTTTCCGATTTACAAATCCCGGCATAAGGGCCCTGTTTAAAAATATACAAAATTAAAAAAAAAATGTCTTCTAGGTGCATTTCCTCGAGTATAGGATTATACCTACAAAATTTGAAAACCACGAGTGCTATAGATTTGGCTTTGGATCGCTAACACACACGAACCTAGCTTTTTATTAACATAGATATATTTTATATTATACGACCGACGTGGTGTTATGGACGTTTCGAGGGTATGGCAGAAAGTATTAATTTTTAAAACCATTTGGACTAATGATTTATTGACAACGAATCATCCAATAATTACATTACCTATGCCATTTAGTGCGACTGCATTTGAGGAAGCAGTCCTGAACTCTTAAAACAATACATATTACAAATGCATCATGTCACACTCACATACGTAGGTACATGACACAATAATACGAGCCATAAAAATGCATGTAGTACATGTTACTTACCTACCTATATAGTATATATTATTATTGTTACCATACACGTTAACTTCTGGTTGTAACATCTGCCATAACCTTCAAAATGTATTGCACAATATAAGTAAATAAGCGACTAGAGCTGAGTATATGTACACTCAACCAAATGTACTCTTTTAGTAATCATTTTTGTGCAATGACCAATGACAATATTTTATGGAGGATTTGGAGAATTTTTTTAAAATACAAGTTATATTATTCTTATATTATATATAAATCATTTAACTATACTAAATAATTCACGTGTAGTCTACAGTAACAGTGGTTGGCAAACATTGTAACTCTATATTATGTATGCCAAAAATATTATCACATAATTACATATAAATATATAATATAAGCTATTAAATAACAGTTTAAATACGATTCGAATGTAAAAGTAGTAAGTACATAAAATTGTCAAAATGTTATTAATTTCTATCCATTTGTTTTCATTTTTTGTGATAATACAACTTCAACACTATTATTAAGACCACGATTCCTAATAATATTTAAATAAAATCGATTCTTGTCCGTAGTTTTCTCTTACACTTAAATAAACTTTGGGATTTGAGAAAATTAAAAAATTACATATATTAAAAGATAAGTATTTCTTGATTTGCTATCATAAAATGTGGTACATACAATTTGTTGTTCATGCACCGTTATAATTCCTACTATACCCAATAAAATGTTTACGAAATACAGATTAGTGATTACAGATAATAATATGGAAAATCTAAAAAACAATTGCTGAACCTTCATTCCATCGTTTAGAATTTAAAATACATGTGTTACTGTTTTAGTGTTGTACGTGTTGTATTCTGGCCTCTGGCTGCTTAGGTTAAATTCAAGTGAACACTATATTCAATGATATAACGATTATTATTTATTACTGAATTAAATTCAAGACAATTTTTATTTTGTTAAAAAAAATATGATTAAGTGTTTTTAAATTGGATTTAATAAAAAAATACATTTTTATTTTCAACAGTTTTCACATTTTAACTGCTTATATACCAGCGGTTCTCATCATTTTTATATCCGTGTACCACCTACCCAGTTTGAACATTTTCATGTTTCTATACCACTTGTCCAAATAAAGTATTTTTTTTTGCTTCTCAAAAATGAATACGCTATTTTAAATGTTTCATTAAGAGCTACAAAATTGTGAAAGGTAATATGAACATTTAATGTATAAAAATAAAATTAAATATGTACAATTGTTACTTATATTATAATTAATATCAAATAAACTAAATAATATTTATTGTGATAATGATCCATTCTATATTTTTTTTTATAAAGAAAAATTTTCTTAGCTTATCACCTGCGATCTTTACGCGTAGCTCTATTGGTACCGCTTACCACAGGTTGAGAAATGCCCATGGTATGGTATGGTCTATACTGTTTAGACTTTAACTTGTACAAAAACAGAACTTACAAATTTTGGTTTTAAAATTATAGCTAACTTCATTGAGAGTTTCGGCTTACGTGCATATGTATTGTGTAGGTATAGATATATTCATCTTATTATATTATGTTCGAACAAAAACTATTTTTCCAACATTTGTTCAAACAATGACAACAGAAAAATGTTTTGTGTTATTTTTTTAGTTTTATCATCATAAAAACAACCTGTCAGGCTTAACTAAAGACTTATGTACAGCTCGTCTGGTTTAATTACACAAGCCACTATTGAATTTTGAACGTTTGAAGTACCGTCAGTTTATATTTCGAATGTGAGTGAGTGGAGTGATGGTTTCTTTATGAAACTTGTGTACTATTTGTATAACATTTTCACCAAAAAATTCATTTTTCATTAAAAAAAAACACTCACACATACACGCAAAATCATATAATATGGTCTTGTTATTAATTTTTTATTAACTCATTTTTTTAATTGTTAACATTGGAAACGAATAATAACTACCTATTATCACAAACTGGTTATTCGAATTCCATAGATTATTTATAAATGTATTATAACTTATGAGATAATACAACTATATCGTAATGAATGTAACATTTACTTGTTGCCAATTTTATTTTACTGCACGTGTTATTTAAATACCTACCAGTTATATATTATATGGAAATATTCAATATTCATAAATATATGGTGAGTGGCGTACTTTACAGTTTATATTATGTTAGACAGAAGAGACTGGATAAATATACTAATGTCAGACTCTATAAGTGAGGTTTTTTTTTGTATTTTCTGTGTAAGTGCATACAATTTAAAATATCCAACATTCTGTATAAATTTGTATTAACACCTGCAGGTGGTCGATTAATGATTAGACAACCATTGATACTCACGTTGTAATTGGTAGATACATAAGTCTTAAATACCAACATATTTGTAAAATTATATAATCACTTGGGTACCTATCCACTATATTTCGAGCAAATATAATTTGGCAAACGTAGCACGTTTCATTAATAGTATTCCTTTATTATTGAATTGCATTGGTGAATGTGAAAATAATAGTTTTTAATAAGGCAATAATACAATATCGTCGATATTGTATTTTAGTCGGTTCATTGACATTTGTAAGAATAGGTACAGCTGGTCGTGACGTGACGACTACAAATGGGTGGTCAGCAAGTGGATCAAGAAGAAATAAATAAATATCAACAGGTGCAAGTATGGTTTGGAATAGTAATTATTTAATACAAAATTATGACAACGGCGTTGTAGCTCAATCACATATTTAGAATACAAATTGTTACATACAAATGTACTCATTTGTTTTATCACCGGATCAAAATTTTTTATTAACATCGGTTGTTTGTATGAAATACGTTTCGATTTATGATTGCGATGATATCAAACGATGTTCGATAAACATTAAGATTTAAGATAACATTGTTTTCAAATATAATAATAATTATCGATGGTTTAAACAATGTAGAAACCGAATGTATATTATAATAATATCAATATGTACCTATACCAAAATAATTATAAAATATATTTTAAACTCTCGAGGAAAAAAATACTGGTGTGAAAAGTTAACTGTTACGTACTTAACAGCATTGACCAAATGTTAGTACATATAATTATTGATTAGTACTATGCATAATCAATGGTATAATAATGTATTGAAAACAAAAATGTATATATAGTTATTTAAATATATTAGGTATACAAATATATAGAACCAGCATGATATTATACTTGTGTAGTTATTTAGTTATAAAGTATCGTACACACAATTGCAATAAACAATTGTAAAATTACAATTTGTATGTTCTTTTAAAAATAAATACATATTATGTTCTACATCGCCTTCGTGACGTTATTGTACTATAAAGAATTTATTACTATTCCTTACAACACGCGCACTTGGGTGATATTGACCTGTAGATATTTTCCCTTGATCCACTTGCTGACCATAATTTGTAGTCGTCTCAAGCTATATATATTTTGACCAGAGTCAATGAACCGACTAAATCTAATAGCCTATGCAGTGGTAATAATTAAATAAATAAACGACAATTCAAACTTTTTATTCTTTATAATTAGATGCCTATGCGGATATGCAAATTAATGACATTATTTTATTATGACTTATAATATAATTAAAATAAATACACACAGAACAGGATAGAATATGTAAGTAGGTATGAATCGTACGACGTATCTACATAAGTACCTAGGTGTCCCTTGAAAAAAACTAGTTGCAAAATTATTAATACGATTATAACATTTCAATTATCTATAGGTAGGTACGTCATGTAGAGTTTGGCATCGGCACTATTTCTTTGTTAGCGTTTACTGTTTTACACTTGTACCTATAACTACTACAACAGTGCTATTTTAGTAAATTAGGATTTTAGTAAATCCTTCACTTAATTATAATTTAGTACATCTGTTTATAAATATATTATGTTTAATTTTTAGTTTTTAATTGAAATTAACCAAAACAATTTAAATATTCATTCAATAACGAGAACCATATCTCAGAACAATTTCTGTTCTCCTAACGTAGGTATAGCTATTAAAACTACACGATTATATTTGACACATTACTATATTGTATTATTGTAACGTATTATATATTTTTGAGTGTTGATGTGATAATTAAACATTTAATTAGGTATTCAAATAAAAAGACAACCGTTTAAATATAATTTAATGATAATATAGCTTTTTTTCGGTTCATACATCCATACTTAATTATTTATTTTAAAATATCGGAGTGCCTTAAAAAATAATTCTACGCCAATGTAGTGAACTTTATTGTTATTACTTATTCAGCGTTTTCAAGTTTTAATCGTTAACACATTTATTCATTATCATATTCAAACACTTGTTTTTACAAATATTTCTAACACAATATATATTATTATTATTACTTTTTTTTATCTTTATAAATGATTATAAAAACGTATTAAAACGAACAGATTAATTTAGCACCCGTTTACTGAATAACATTTTTGCATTATTTCGTACGTGTGATTAAACGGAACGTTTTTATTTTTACGAAATACACGTCTAATTAAAATAATATATGTTACCAAAAGGCACTAACCAAGTGAGTCACGTAAGTATAATATGTGAAATCAGCAGACGGTCAAAAAAAAAAAACGATTAAGTCACTTAGCTGTATAGTATGTAAATATGTAATGTGCATGCTATCGCATATTATTTACAAGTCACTCAGATGTAAATGTGCATTATTTCGAGCGAAGGAGATCCTTCTTCAGTCATCATATCTGAGGAAATTTTATTTTATATTTATATTGTGTCGTATACATCACTGAAGTACACAGTTAAACAAACTAATAATATTATAAGCACTTTACTATACTCGGATATCCAGGGGTAATCGCGTCACACGATAACTACACTCTGACCCCTTTCTGTTCTAACGCATGTTCCTTATTATATCTTAAACTTAAAATCGTATAACTATCGAATAATATCGATTGTCCTATGATTAATTGTTATTATATTACATAATTGCTGTCTTAACCTAGTTACATGTAACATGTTTAATGTACTTTATAGAATTTGAAGTGTTTTGGTATTCTACTTGTTAGGTACCTATAAATTATAATTGATTTCTTAACCTAGTTTTTATGTACTACCACTTCTTATCACTACCTACATCCTATATTAACTCGTACCTGTATCGCTTAATACAACAATAAATTGTTATCAATAATTTGTTTTCCTATTAGTGATAGTTACAGTAATATACTATAAGTTGAACTATATTTTATATAATATAGAATATTTATACGGTTGTTATCAACTTATCCATTTATATTATAAAAACTAATGTTTCTTTCTTTCTTCATCCGATATAGACGCAAAAACTACAGAACCGTTTTCAATAAATGACAAATGTTATATCAAAAGATTCCTTGAGACTGGTTGAGGAATGAGGATATTATTATAGCTTATTATTTCGTCCCATATAGGTTCATATAATAAAAGCATGAATTTTTTTTTGAATCACGAAAATCGAAAATTCTTTAGGTTATATAGGCCAATGGGCAATTGGTTATACGAATAATAAAATAGTAATTATTATGTGTGGATGTAATTTTCTGTATTATCTTATATTATTTTGTTTGTACTATTATTCTATGTATATGAATGTAAAATTGAGTATCACTTATTGGCTATTATACATACAAATTGTACTATATTAATGGATATTAGTATATTGTACATTCAATATTCATATATGGTTAATTATATAAGAGGTTTATATAAGTACTAAAAATCTGTAGGTATACGAAAATATTTCAACTGAATCAAAACAGAAATGATTCATAGATAGATAATATTATAGACAGTTGGCTCTTGGCTAATATAAAGATATATAGTTGTCGGGTTATATCTAAACAACGAATATGCACATTGGGCATTGGGAATTCACACGTTTTATTTGTAACCCCCGATGGGTAATAGTATTAAAATAGAATCCAGACAGTTTATAGATGTTAAATTTAACGCCAGTGTTACTTAAGACTTAAGAGTGGCTTACTGGCTTATCCACTATTAATAATATTAAAATCATAACTGCATATACCGTATTCGTGTATTTATTCTTTCAATCAGTAATACACATAAGAAAAAAAGTTACTTTTTACTATTCACCAGATGGATTGACTTTATCTGAATTTCATTTATCCCCTGAGCCACTTGCGTCTTGTCTTAAAAGTGCAATGTTTAAGTCCTAGCTGGTAACTATATTAAAATCAAAAAAATTGTTTGCATTTTTATTTACACAGTAAATAATACATTTTCGAGATTTTATCGATTTTAACAATTTAATGACTTTTGTCATACTTATATATGAAACGTATTAAATTTTCAACCTTATTGACAAAGCACAAACATTTTTTTCAAAAAATAGAAAAACCACAAAAGTTGAAAATTCCATTTGCTTTTAAATATAGTTAAAAAGAGAGCTGAACAAAATAAAAATACCTATCGATTTTGTCGAAAAATGGTACCTACCTATTCAACAAAAATATTCCTGTTTTCCATATTTTTTTTTACTTTATTCCAGTTTATCATAAAAAGTATACTACCAGAAACAGACATACCTCCCTCAAAGTTGAAGATAGAGGCATTTTTCTCCTATATAAAGGGACGCACACTATACAAAAGAAAGTCGATTAATTTTGAATTTTGAAATACCCGTGACAAAGCACTGGAAATTCCCCAACAAATTAGCTAAAGACATGTAATTGTTAGGACATATTCAAAACGTTCCCATTAAGTGTAGGAACTCAGAAGAAAACATCAAGTTGTTTTGGGTTAATGTAAAACAATTTAAAGTTATCTTGGTATAGAATCTAAGACCAGAAGTGCAGTAACTCCAGTATCGCACGAATACATGCAATGCATTATTCGATGTCAGATTACTATCCTGCAATATATTTTATAATAATATCATCATCATATAATCGTTGAATGTTTTGACTTTTGCCTATTAATCTTTGTATTTAGCCTTTCATACATCGCTCCTCTATAGGCTCTAAAACAAGACTGTTAGAACTCAAAATTTATAGTTTTGAGAAAAAGCGATTTTAAATTTTAAACTAAGATATTTTAAAGAGTTCTTTACCGAAGTATTTGAAATTAAAAATTTAAATATTCATAAACATACTTTACATTATGAGGTCAATAAATATTATGAAATACTCTCTTAAACACAAAAAGTTAGACTTATGGCATTTTACAATGATTTATGTGAATCCAAGACTACCATATTTTGAAACGTGGCAGAAAAAAAAATTCCATTTTAATATACAAGACTGCGACTTTGCTCATAATACGATTGCGTTATCACTAATTATTATGAAATGCTATACCACCACAATACTAAATATTGCTGTTTGCACTCAACATATCCACGAAAATGAGTTTTTATTCAGCACAAAAACGCCATAAATTGAATTAAGGTAGTCTTGAATTTTGATTTTGGTGATTAATTGGATAAGTCAAATAACATGTACTATTATAATATAAAGTAAATGTAACTCTGTAACTTTAAAATTGATCTAAAAATTGAATGATTCAACACTGACACATCTTTTTGATGCAAAATGGCAAAATGAAAAATTATATTATTGAATGTGTTATTACTTATTTTTGAATTCTATCGAGCAACATTTTTACTATTCTAAAGTAGACGTAACTCAAAATGTATGGATTTTGAGTATAGTGGCCGTTTTGTTTTAGAGGTTCGTTATATATAGGTACGTATACAGCGGCACAGTCTTCGCCGCCGTATTATAACAATTTATTAATATTATTGCACTCATATAATATTGATTTACCTATCTATACAAAAAAAATTATTATTTATCGTATGATAACTTTATACTTAGGAACAGTCCGACGACGTGTCTTTTTAAATCCAATCAGACATATTGTGAGTAAAAAGAAGAAAGTATTCGAAATAATAATAATATTCATTATTTTTCAGAAGTCACAACTCCGCCGCCACTCGACCCATTTATTGATTATAATTATACCAACGAGCTGAATAGCATGATGTTTAAAATATTGTTTGTCGAACAACTTTTTCATAATCGAGATTAATGTTTTTGTTTTCACTTTGGAAATGTCGTATACGCGCCCCGTCGAGAAAAAGTCCTCGCACGTCAAGGTTATGACTTATGAGTAATAAAACAATAGGTACATGCCACGTAATAATATATATATATATATAATATAATACATTATCTAGACGAGTATATACCTCACGAGTCACAACAAATACTTACCTACATTATTAATATAGGTAATTATTATGCTACGCTTCCTCGTCCGCGTTGGCAGAGAATACTCAGTATAATATACTCACAATACTCGTGTATAGAGCAATAAACCGCAATTGCTTTTGTCATTTTTCGATCGATTAAAAGTTAAGCTAAATACTGTGCATGACGTCTACGTGTGTCCGAGTATGTGTCACTCGTGTTATTCTCGAGAAAGATAATTAATAATAATCACCCTTTGAAATGAGTAGGGACGATGCATGTGCATACTTATGATGCATTGTTTTAAATCATACACAGGATATACGAATATTTAAAAATATAATATACTCCAAAGACAATTGATTCAAAAACACTTTTATTGTCAATTGTTCGTAACATTTCGCCGTGAATCCTGATGAATATTATAATAACTAGAAAAACTAAACACGCTCGCTAAACACGAAATCGATTTCGTAAAAGAGAATGTGTAATAGGTATGTTCTTTTCGAGAAAAAAAAATCTCATATTATATTTTTCGAAACGATGACTCATGTTCGTGAACCAATATCATTGATACACGTATAATTTTAATATGAGAAAAAAAAACATTTAGGTATAGAAGTAATTTGAAGACGGTCGTAAAACGTTAAAATTCAAAATTACATATTAAACATAGTTTTTACTTCATCTACCTACAATATAATACTTAAAATGTTTAAATGTTTTTGAGATTTGATTGTTTTAATTCGTACGTATTATTCGTATCATGTTACTTACCTGCATGGCTGCATGCAGAGTTATTTGTTTGATCTTTTGCAACTTGCGTACCTATACGTCTTTCACGTCATGTAATATAAAATATGTGCCTGTAAAGACGTTAAGTCATAGGACACTCAGACTTATTTGCATTATTTCATGTATTTTGTAGATAGGACGCCTATAGAATGAAAACAAAATAATTATAGCTTTGCATAGAAAATCACGAAACAATAATTAAATATTAATATAATTTATTTACTATCTATAGATACAACGTTTCATTAATTTTTACAAAAGTACCTAACTGTTTTTTTTTCTTGAAAAAAGTTCTTACAATCAAAGTAAAAAAAAATTAATTAATATCGATGTTTGACGATTATTACAATATAAAATAAGTAACACGCGTTATGCCGCCGCATAATGCTGACGATGTAGTGTGGTCATGAACGACGACGACGACGTCGTAAACAACAACAATCACAGTTAATTGAGAAACCCGATACACATAATGAACCTATAGAATTTTGTTGATTAAATAATTTTGTTTGGGATAAGAACGACAGAGATGCTTTGTCTCGACAGCCAGATAAAAAAAAAAAAAACAAAAAAGAATAATAAGTAAAACAAAAATAAAAGCAATAATAAAAATTCCAAAAAAAAAATAAAAATATATATTGGATTGTAAAAAAAATTCGATTAATGAGTGTGGGTGTGTGAGATCGGGGAACAATGTGCGTGTGACTTAGAAGAAACCGTCTCCGGTGGGGTCGTTGAGCCACGGATAGTTGTTGGGGCACCTGACGCACGTTTGCAAGTTGATGGTCTCCCCGGGAACCTCTTTACTGGTCAGCTTGCACGAGTGCGGTACCAAACAGGCCTGTGGTCCTTCGACCACACACTTTTCCCTCCATGGTTCGAAGTTCTTCACCTCGTTGATGATCCTCGGTTTTTGGATCCATTGGATTACCTGCGTCATGGTGACGAAGTATACGTCGTTGTGGTTGGCCAGCACTTCATCGATCCAGAACAGGAACGCGTCCAAGTACTCTGGGTTGTTCTTCAGCCAGGCGGCGTGGAAGTACAGGCCCATGGGAGCGCGATTTTGATCGTAATGCCGGTCGAAGTTGTGGTTCAAAAAGTTGTAGAACTGGTCGCCGGACAGGATGTTGGAGCACGAGTCTACCATGGCACAACCGGGCAAGTATTCGTCGAAGCTAGGGTCCTCTCTCCTGTCCAGTTCGTTCATCACCATTTCCCATACGGCGTGGCTACGAGTCGGACAGTGTTGCAAGTTTCCGTGACATCTATGAGAAATCAAACATTGTGGCTGTGAATAAAACTAATTCCGCACGGACAAACTAGGTATACAATCGATGCGCTTTCATTTTTATAGATCGAGCTGGTAAAGAATGCCCGTAATAGTACCTAATAGTATTGTGATAGAGCGATAACCTTAAAAAATGTGATCGTTATAACATTATAATGTTGATATAGATTGACCGTTAAAATTTGATTTTGAATAGTCTAAAAATACTCGAATGAAAAATAAAATCGGTTCTTAAATTCATTCATAAAAAAAAAATGTTAGATATGTGTTTATAGAGCTGTTTTAAAGCCATATATAGAATACGCCCTCTAGTCCTTGAAACTAGACAACTTTCGCTGATTGAATAACATCTTGTACCTACACTTGCAGTATAATCTATATAGTTGACTATAGAAATTTAACATTCCATTCTACTTCCTACTACCTAAATTGAAATATAGATTGTTCTAAATCCCGATATTCTAATGAGCCGAATCTTGTATCCGGGAAGCGAGTTCATATTTAAGTATTTAATATTATATTACGCAATATTAATCGAAAACTAAAAGCTAATCATATAATGGCTTAACCATGTTACTCTAGTTCTAATAGCACTATTTTAAGCGTATGAAAGTTATTATCACGATAATAATATAAACCTATTTGTTAGGTACCTGTTTATGACATTATAGTAGGTACAATTTATCAAGCCGAGACGTTTACCGAATTTATAGAACACAAAATAATATGACTATTCTATTAGAAGTGGCGATGAGTTGCTATGAATCTTCATGATAAAAGCATATGTGAACTAGGTATATTTAATATTATTATTGTGTACATCACCTGTGGGGCATGCGGAAGTACATGGTGTACGGCCAGAGGGGTGGGTTGGACAGGGGTGCAGTGATGGATGAATCGTACAAGAAAGCTTGTTCCTCCATCATGGTGAATTGGTTGTTGCCACCCACTCGCAGATAAGGAGATCTCAAACCGACAACGCTGTTGTCTGTCAGATTAGCGTACTTTTCGGTGATTATGCGCATACCAGCCATTTCCTTGGCCCAGTCCTCGACGGTGGCGTTGCTCCAGAACTGTTCGTCGTCGTTGTGCCTGTAACACGCAAATATAACGATCGTTTAGGACGAATGAGCTATTTACACATCATATAATATTATATATATACGACAGCGGTCGTGAGCAGGAACATTTTTTTTTGTATCCATACTAAATATTATAGTCCTATCTAAATGCAGTCCTATATCAGCCCCGTGAGCAGGAACTACAACTAATTCGTCGTGACATTGCTATAATATGGGGATCTCGATCATAATATTTTATTATGATATATAGTTTTTATATATAAATATGATTTTGATTGTTATTAACACAAAACATGAATCTAATAGACTAGTTTTCTGATATAGCCAGATAGGTACTTAGGTAAGTTGATTGTTTTAAGTCTTAACATTGTATAAAATGGAAATATTTAAAGCCATCTCCCTACACATATAATAATTTAATAGTTTACGTTTGCTTAACTATACTTCAGACTGTATCTAGAATTCTAGAGTCAAATAAAACAAGTTACAACTGTAGCAAAGTTTAGTTTCAGTATTATTTGTTAAATTAATTAAAAAAATACTTTACATTTTCATAACCTAACCTAACTATAAATGTAAGACGTTTTTTAAATTTTAAATTATATTTTTTCATTTGGTGGTACATTTTATGACGCTTCGACCACAAAACCAGAATAACCACAAATTAACGAGTTATGACGTGATCAATGAAAATAAAAGTTACTTATTATACTTAGCATTTTGCTTATTATGTCAGTGACCCAATAAACCTCGATCTTCCGTCTTTCACCAAATGTATATTTTTTTTTAAATAAATTTCAAAATGGTAGAATTTATTATATATTAATGTTTTAAAAATATTTTTTGTGTATTTAATCTTTAAATAAAATGATTATAGATTTTGGATGTAATGCCACTAATTTATCAATAAATATAAAACACAAATAATCCATCAGTCCAACACAGTAGAACTATCGGTAAGTGTATAAAGAATTTATAAATATATATTTAAATAATTTTAATATACAAATAACTCAGTGAAAATTTCATAGTTTCATTGCCTAAACAAGAAACGAGAATAAAACCAAATACTAACAATAGTTATTTATGTATCAATGTAAGTATACATATATAATCTAAAATTACTTGTGTTACATTTTTTTTTTATTTGACAGTGAAAATTATATTAGGCGAATCGTCGTAGCCTTGAAAGGTGTCACATGTTGTTGTCAATGTGTTCCAATGTTATTTAAAGTCTCTACTTAAAAAAAATGGATGTATATTCTATTATGATATTGACTTCAGGTTGATTGATCGATCAATAACCTGCAGTAATCAAGGTTTATTATAGTTATCTGATTGTAGGTACGTCATTAAGTTATTACCTATTATATTATCATATTATAATTTCCGTGTCATATCTACCGGAAAAAAGTTTTATTAAAATAAAAATGAAGACTGAGTAATTTGTCTACCGACGTAAAGTTTATAGATACTTTAAAAGGACAAGTTCAATAATAATTACGAAAATTACAATAATCATTAAAAAATAGTGTCTCGACACATTAACGCAGTATAAAGTGAAATTTATAGTTGTATTATATTATGGAGAGTGGCGACATCTTAAATACAGTTTTGAAATCTTTGAAATATAAATAACTAATAACTAATAAGCCACATTAGAATGTATCATTGTTAACTTTAAATCAAATCTCCGATAGCTCAAATTGTTTCAACTATAGGTCTCCCATTCGGATTCAAACTGTCGTAAATTTACTGAGTTCACCACACACACACGACACTCACGACATACACGATTCCCCACATTATATTACGTAGTTCACACAAACAAATTTCAAAGAGTTGTGGTTTTGAATGTAATAGTAATAATAATAGATATAAATAATAGCGCTTCAGGAAAAAAATAAAAAGTGTTATTCTTTTCGTGCGTTATACAACTTATAACGACAACCGAAAAATGTGCGTATTAAATCGTGTTGATTTCACGGAAAAGGGGAAAAATAAAAATTTATCACTCCAAACTGTCGACGGATGCCTCGTAGTTTAAAATCCGTAAACGAATAGATCCTCTCGAATGTGTTGTGCACTTGTGCAATACATTCCTCGCGTCCAAGTCGTACAGGTTTGAAAAATACAAGCATATAATATAAAATCAAATAGGAGATATATACCTATATGTATAATTTTTTTTTTTTTTTTTGACACTTACGTCCGAACCATTAACATTGGATTAGCAGAAACGAGAAAATAGACCGCTAAAAAGAACTTGTCTGACATGTTCATACCGGTTTTCACACGAACACATTACCGTCAGTATTATTTCAATATATGCAAACGGATACCACATTTTCTCGGCATTCTTGAGACCGGCAGACACATCGATCGGAATGCTATTACATATTATTATCAGTAACGTGTATAGGTACATAATATAATTTCTCGTGCACTTGGATTACGCAACTGCAACTGCCGGCGAGAAGGTGTCCTTGGTGAACATTTGTCGTAAATTAAGTTTTAAAAAAAAAAGTGAATTTCATCGGTCTTTTAATCGAAATTTTATGAAAATATTTAAATATTGTGACTGCGCAGGTATCGTCCTCGACCGCCTAATCGTCAATTAAATGCATAATGTCATGAGGTTACTATAAAAGTGTATGTTATACACCATTACGACGATACTTAGTTATTAAAAACTTATTAATTCAAATTTGAAATTTTACTCGTCGATTAAAAATGTATTATAAAAAAAAAAAAAAATTAAGGTGTTTCATTGCATTGACACAACATAATAATACTATTATATAATATCATTTAATTAATTTTGCTTAATATTCATATTGGTATTATAATAATAATTTATAAATAATGATTTTTCACCGAATCAATTCCATTCTCTTTAGTTGCATTAATTATGGTTAGGTACCTAACCTACCGGATTATTACATGATGGTTTTTACTTTCCAGTTTATCTGTTATAGTACTTACTTTCACGACTGTTCAAAAATATTAACTGTATTGCCATCGCGTAAAATATCGTATCGGTTAGTTAGTGTTAGTCCGGTAGAGACAATATTATAATATTTTAATGTATTCGACTGGAAAGGGAAACGCATAAATGTATTCCGAATCGTATAATAGGTGTATGGACATGACGTTATGATACTTGTACGACAATAATTTGAATCTTAATATTTGATCAAAAGACATATTATATAGGTACGAACATCTGAAAAAAAACTGTCGTCCCGAGAACCGGATTTTTAGGTACCCATGTAGGCAGGTATTTCATATAATCTAATGATATATTATCATTACTATTATATGCCGCGTGTTTCTATCCGGACTTATTCGCAGCTTGTATTTTACAATAATATTATTTAACCGGAACCGAAACACGTTCGTGCGACTCGGACGAATGTATATAACGATAATAATATGACGTGTTATGTTGGATTTCGAAAAAATCTCTCGTGAAAACAAAATAATATCATATAGGCATATTGTAGGTCTTATGGGTTAGGTACTAGGCGTATATTACAATGGGTTGGGTACGTACGTTATAGAGTGCACTGCGATTTCGTGTCCTTTCCTGTGGGTTTCCTGCACCGCCGAGTAGTTGGTGTACTTGTGCGACACGAAGAAAGTGGCTTTGATGTCACACCCGTTGGGGTTTCTGCGTTTGCCATTGAATATTTCCTTGTACAGTTCGATGTTGTTGTTGTTGATGGCATCGTCAAAGGTGATGGTAATCATCTGAGGGACTTCCTTGGCCGGCAAGTCGTTTGGTATTCCGGTGCCGTCTTCGGAGCAGAAGCAGTCGGGTAAAACGCACACGGCTGGATCGCAAGGCGGCGCGCGATTAGGATCATTATCGTTATCTGTAGGAAAAAAACAAATAACAATTCATTAATTAGGTGCTGCCGTCCATTATTATAGAGCTTATTGAACCGTATATCAATTTTCGAATAATTCCCATCAAGGCTGCGACATGGTATTATTCGTAGCTTGTTACACAATATTATATTATATTATAGTTTTATTTAAAATAAAAAAAAACGTGATAGGTGCAACACTATAATGTATTATAATATTATGCGTTGATAACATTTTTAATAAAGTTCGTGTCTATAATAATTGTACATGTTTTTCAACTATCTCAGGCAATCAGTATTTTTTATGTTATAATTTTTTTTAAAGATAGATAATTTCACACACTGTGAGAATTTTAAAACCAAGTATGATTGTCAAAAAAATGCACCAGCGTGCCATTTAAAATCTAATATTATAAATGTGTGAGATAAATCATTGGGCTATAAGGTTTATCAAGTTCTTACACCAGAAAAAATTATTGTAATATAGTTGGAAGTTGAAATATATTTGAAGGTTAATACTATTCGAATAGTAACTTAGAAAAAATTAAATATTGATATGCAAAAAAATGAATATATTTCCTCAACTAACTACGGATAGATAATGTAATATGTTATGTAGTACAAAACATTTCAAATTCTACGATCTGGGATAATTGGTAACGATCAATATACCTATTATATTAACTATAAGTGTTTATAATGTTGGATGGAAATTTAAGATTTATAAGTTCAAAATAAGTTGCTAAATTTTTAGTTTTGTCAAACTATAAATTAATGATTTAGAATTATTTTAAGGTCTAAGATAATTATCAGTAATAAAAGCCAATGATATAATCACAGAGATTTAATAAACCTATAATATAGTATTCACCTAATAAACTTTTTTTAATAATTAAATCATATGATACATGGCCATATCTATTAATTATTATTTGCCAATTTGAAATTAACTACCTATGATTTTACAGGTAACTCATTTCGTGTAATAGTAATTATTAAATCATACGAACCACAAGAATTTTCATCTGAACCATCGGGGCAATTCTTTTCACCATTACAAAATAGTCCTCGTTCAATACAAGACTTATCACCACAAGACAATTCTCCGTCCTATAGTAATGGGAAATATAAACGTATATTAAAATGTGTATACATATGTTGTACTTAAGTGTATGTATTCTCTAAATAAAATAAAAAATATGTAAGCAAGATGATCATATTCGATTATCAAAAGGCAAATATAGTAATGATATATTATATATATGCTTTTAGAACCCACGTGAGTATGGTGATAGGATTTTTCAAATGTTTTATTATTTCATAAAAATAAATCGATCAAAATTTGAAATCACAAAGATTATTATTTTTTATACTATAAACAAGAAAACCAAAATAAAATGTATTAAACGGACGTGGTTTAAATTTCACTAATTACGTGTACCTACGTATTTTCAGTTAGTGTTGATAAATACCGGAAAGACTTCCGAAAATGAGCACCTCAATCGATTATTAGGTCTCCTTTTTAAATATTCAAACTTTTTAAATTTTAATTGGATGTTTCTTGGAAATATTTCTCATGCAGATATTTTAGCTTGTATCTATCTACCTATGATAAATGTGTAAATAATATTGAAAGGAGCTGAGTTCAAACTACTATTAATTATTGTTGTTGAAATGTATATGTACAAATTTCCATTGATATTTAACTGTGCGTATCTAATACTAGTTGTATCATTATAAAACGTGTTTAGATTTAATTTGAACTCTGAAAACCAAGTTGAAAAACTACTCGAGGATTAATCACTGAAAGACCTTCGACATCAATGCAGAACTGAAATAATAGTTTGGATTATCATTATCTAACGTATCATCATTATCTATAATAATATGTAATCGTAAATCGCATGCGTACAACAATGATATAAGCACTATAAATCTATACAAAAAATAATCCTTTATCTAATACCTGACACAATGGTTCGTCTGTGAACAATAAAGGTTTGACTTTGCGTTCTTTATTCTTCAACTTGCAATTCTTCACTGCGGCCTTCCAGTCACATGTTTGTTTTTCGATATCGAAATACAATCCGGCAGGACAACGAATGGCTTGCAATCCCTGTAAAATGTAAATAAACGCATTGATATAATATTATTTTGACGGAATCAGTAATGACATTCCGTGCTTTACTATATTTATTATTTATAAAAGGTTTGGCGCCCAGTCGTCAAATTTAATAGGTGAAAATTCTGATGTATTTTATCGTCTCACGTTTAGGTATTTTTTTTTAATGAACGATACAAGTTTTTAATACATTGATAATCAGTAGGTACACTAATAATAATTGGTGAACCATAAACATTTAAAACAGGGAATATATTTTATTAATCTATAAAACATCAGGTACATGTAAACTGTATTACTAACCATTATAATATTATAGGATACTAAATATTGTGTACTTTCTCAGCACTAAGTAATAATAAAGATTAGGTTATGCAAACACTACATCAAAATATTAAATACCTATGGGTACGTCATATAATATAACCTGTTAATTTTTTCAATTTTCAAAAAGAATAATTAATAACCGAGTTGTATAGTTTATTGTATATAGTCAACATACAGTAGTTTGTACGATTTAACTAATCATAATAACTATCTACAAATTTTTAATTACATTTGTGGGTCACTGAAATTTATTCTGAAATTATAATATATTTAATATATATAATTTATATTCATATATTTTTTTGAATTATTTACGAATTAAATACAATTTTTATTTGAATAAATTCAATGGATCCCTGCCAAATTTATATAAAAAAAATAGTAATTTTTAAATGCAATTCCGCTTTACTTACCGATGATGTGCACTGGATGACATCACGGCAACTGTCACCGTCTTGTGCAGTTAACCGAAACCATTCTCCGGCGTCTTTGTCTTTACATATTTCGATCTCAAAACTTTCCTCTTTTTTCGGTTCACTCGTTGACGCTTGTTGACGTTTAATTCGTGACAATAACGAATCACAAGATCCTGAGAAAAAAAATAACGAATTTGCTAATTAGTTAAAAACAATAGGTATTTTTTAACTATGGTCTAACCTATCAGAACATCAAAAACAAACTTAATGTTTAGAACAGACCGAGTTATATATTTTAATTGTAACTAAATAATATTCATATTTCTTATATTATGAAGTAGTTTCATTACAGGTACCTATATTAAGTACATTAAATATATTAAATAGCTTATTGTTTGATTAAATAACACATTAACCCAAATATATTTTGTTTCTTGTTTTGTTTTATAATCTTTATTAATCTTACCTACATTACAATATATTGCAATATACAAAATAAATAACTGCCCTAAAAATGTTTTCATATTATTAAACTATTTCATTATTAACACATTTATGTAAGTATTATAACATGAAGATATATTTTATAATATTATTAATAATTTAATTATATACTTTCGTAGATATGTGGTTAACCCATAATCGTAAATTTAATGGTTTGTGAATGCTAATTAATTAATTTCAAAATTGTGTAATAAATGTATTTTATACGTACTGCCAACATTTGGCAAGCAAATAGTTGCTATATAAACTACTAACAAAATAACCTATATACCTACTCCGAACGTATTTCTGTAGGTACTAAATTCAGTATGAACAATACATTTTAGTAATTTTATGTTATTTGTTAAGAAATAGAAAAAATTATTTAAAAAGGCACATTGACTTTAACTTTTAATGTATATTTGTATTATTTTAATAACTTTAAACTTGCATCAAGTAAATCGGTAAATTATGTTTTTGATTATTATACTTAGACATTAACAATACGAATGTTAAAATATAAAAAATATTGTAATGTTATAAATCGTTATCTACATAATCATAATAATCAATTATTTGTCAATAAGTTTTCCAAAAATATTTCACTTCGGTATATTGTCAATATTTTTATGAACACTTAATGTATGTTAATATAAACTTGTCCTGTATAAAGCCACATAAATAGTTACGCTTTAATTATTATGTAGTAAAATTTTTATTCAACTGCCGATTATATTTTAGAATATTAAGTAGTATTACGTATTTTATTGTACAAATGCTCAGTGTATATATTATAATTATGTTTAAGATATCAAAGTGGGCGGTGAGTGGTGGTTATGGAAAATGCAGTATTGCCTCACCATCAAAACTGCAGCGTGAGACTCGTGAACATAAATAATTATAAATCAACGAATAATAATTTGGACGTCATATAACTATTGCTCGTTACACGAAAACATGATGGATCTTAAATCAAACAGAGATGATAGCTGTTGGCGCCTATATGTTTTGGCTCATTCTAAACGTTTATGTTTTTCTCGTTTGGCGAGGCCAATATTTCATAATCATCGAATCATCGTAATAATAATAATAATAATAATAATACCTAATAAGCCTTCGAGAAGAACAACTGTCAGGTTAGTCGTTTGTGTCCGTAACGTCATACCTCCATATAATATGTGCAGTAGCCGTTGTGTTATAAAGGTATTACGTATGTAGGTACACGTTTTGCAGCCCGCCAAGAAGCTTTGACTATATGGGCAAACGGAACATTTTAAACGCATCTGTTGTGAACAGTTAACTATATCCTGGTCGGATACTCGTGTCGGAACTATACGGAATATTTGTGGAGGTGTATATATATAGGTACGTGAATGGTTTTCGGATCGTTTCAAGTGCCCATGTCGTACCTATATTCAATATGCCTTCCGGTGTCGGTTCGACCGCGCAATGTTGATGAACTTGGAACGTGCACGCACGACCTCGTTTGCTCGCACGTCATAATAATATTATCTACGCGACAACACTTTGCGTGTTGCCTTGCACATATTCTGCAGACATATTATACCCTATCTATGCCGGCCACAACGTACGTGCTGGTCACAAATTGTTACGAAGTATTGGTGGGCATATACTGTTGTTGTTGTTGTTGCACTATACGATATTATAATGTATTCCACTTTCACGCGACCGGGTCGGACGAAATTTGAAAACGGCACGCGTGCCCGCCGAGTCTGTCGACACACACGACGTAGATATATAATGTATGTTATTTTGCGCTCGGTCCTGTCATAATATTTTATCGTCGGACAGGAAGGAAGAAAAAAATCGAGAAGGAAGTGTGGACGGGAGGGAAAAAAAGCTCTACGACTGCGTGCGCGTTCTACTTTCTATATGTACCTATAATATAAGCACGCGTGTCCGATCTTAACGCGACGACGTGACACTTTGTTGTTGGGCGGACGGTTGCGAGAGGACCCTCTCCATACATGGGCAATATGGATAATACGTGTTGTGATGAAGAGAGGAAATAATTATAACGACCAGGCGAATGTCGGCCATAATGTAATGTAGACGAATCCCGAGTTCGTGTCCCGATCGCGGACGCGACTCGTAAATAATAATAGGTAGGTGTATGATATCGAGAAAACAAATTGGTGGTGGTATGTACACGGAGCCGTTTAGAAATTGTAAAAATCGAAAACCGATCTCGTACCGATCGAAGTTCTTCGACGGAAAAAAAATGTTGTTTCGACACGATTGGGTTGGGGGGTGAAGTAGGAGAGTCCACCGGGGACACTATATATTATAATATATTCAAATATTGCCCGTGTCATTGATCGCTTGTGGGCTTGCTAGTATACGTTTTCGACTCACAAGGAAAAACCACACGCTGATCTAAAGAAAAGCGACGAAAACCTACGCGGGGTAACATCCGGGTGTCGAGATATTCGTATTCCTGTGTGCAGCAGCACACCTATTTTGCCACGGGAATTCGAGTGAAATCATCTTTAGACACGGTTGTCGCCCACAGGCCATTATTATTATCCATCAGCCAATACCTACTGTCGCGCGCGAGCAATATAATATATAATAACATAATATTGTGTTTAGATCGTAACTCAAATTGCTATTATATATTGTGTAGTATACGTCCAGCGGGGCGATGACATACGTTTAGACTATATATATTCACTCGATGGACACATACACACACCTGTATTATGTTTATGTATTATGTAAATGCTGCGAGCCATGCAACTACAATGGAGTTCAATTTAAGCGAATTAATTTTTTTAAGATTTCAGTTGATTTATAAATTTTTATTCAGTGGGCGTCACGACTACGCACATCATCATCTATACTATATACCTACTATAACCTACTAGTTGAAATAATATAGGCGGCCATTTTCTTTTTATATTTAGGTATTATAATATGCCTACGTATATTTCTCATTAAGCAGTTAAGTAACTTCAAACATTGCGTTATCCGTGTCATCGTAATAATATGATTCAACTATTTGCAACCTATAGTCTTCGTATTTGTGTGTGCATCTCTTGGTAATAACAACATTACATATTGTATGTCGTTTGAACTTCCTAATTACATGTACCTAGTTAATATAGACATGTAATCATTGTTTGCATGTGAACATTTTATTTATTTTATTTTATTTGAAATAAACAATCTATACATTATTGTATGCACAATAAGCTTATGTGGTAAGAGTATTACAATGACTTGAATTTTTGAGTAAGAAGAGACCTGTTGACGTCACTTAAAGCATGTGAACATAAAAATGATTTACCTTTGACTAGTTTTAAAATATTGCACACACACGTACATAATAATATATTATATAAATATTGGTAGGTAATAGATATTACAACTAGAATATAGATAAAGCTTCCTGTCTGTGAGCTTATACGCAATTTTTAATTTTCTCGTAACTAAATTTACTTATTACTGTAAAAATTATAAGTAAATTAGTGAATAGTGATTAAAAATTCCAAATAAACTCTCTTTCGAATGACTATATTATGATGTATTATTATTATATATATTTTTTTACATTTTATAATATAAAAAATTATACAATACAATATTATAATATTATGAATACAGCGCATATTATATCTTTTAGAAGAAAGTACAATTAATTTAATTATTACAAGTATATCTTTTTTTAAAATTGATTATAGAAGGAACAACCGTGTTTCAGCGCTTGAGAAAAAAAATACCCTATACTTCAGCAGTGCACATGCCTTTCAAAAACGCAGTTGTGTACATCCTTTTATACGGCACTGCTGAGTTTTATTGTTTTCAAAAAACCCTCGACAAAGATTGTACCGTTCCTACTATGTACATGGCACCCGACACATAACAAAAGATCCTATAATCGGGTTAACGAGAGACTTAAACGCTTTTTTTTCAATTTTGACCGTTGACAAATACCTGTGTGTACAATATTACATAGTTATGTTTGTTAAACGAATTCACCGGGAAAAGATCTGCAATACCTGATGACGGGCGGCGGCGTTACACAGATGAGTCTATAGGTATATATATATATAATTTGTGTTAGTGAAATGATTAAACTCTAGTTACTTACCCAATGTGATGAGACATGCGATCGCCAGGAGCCTGAGTGAGATTGACATGGTAGTCCTCATGACAGACTGATGCGAGCGCACAAGCACTTTCGTACAAACAAACTGCACACGGCCGTGTGCGTATGTTTGTGTGTTGCCGGACAGATACTAATTAAACGGAATAATAATTATAATACTACCAATGGACAGTACAGTTTTGATATATTTTCTATCTGTCTCTCGAAAATCAACGTTTACGACTGTCCGCAACAGTGACGGACGGAACAAGACTCGGTTTCACACTTGGCTGCGGCGCGTCAATTTATTGTCTTATATACGCCGGGACGCATTTCACCGGGGCGTTTCACTCGTCGTCGTACCGACAGGTAGAGCCACTGATCGAGCCACAGTCGTGAAAGTCTTGCCATATAATGTTATAATATCGACGCGCGAACGATAATGTGGTACTGAATAATATTATAATGTCGATGTTCAGGAACACTATCAAACATTATTGTAGAAAAACATTTATTATTTTTTATTTTGCTAAAAAGGTTTAGGCAGTTTTTTTGAACATAATATATTATAAGTGCAGCTGCAGGCAAATAAAATAATATAGTATTATGAAATGCATCACAGAAATGTACGCTCGAATAGGTATACTTACAAGATTGCTTCAATAAAAACGTAATTACAATTTTACATGCGTGTATAATATTTAAATTGAAAATTACTATGTTATCTACGATGTAGCAGCTATATATCTGTTCTTTAATCTAGCCAATTTAGTTATACACTAAGACGTCTGTTTTCAATACCCATTATACATAAATAATGTATTAATACGCCGTAGACATTTTAGATTCTGAGAGGAGTGAGAAGAGCATTGGTTTTTTTAATTTTTACAACGATGAGTGATTTTATAATAATTATGTTTTATAGTAGATAAATTAATTTTATATACTCATAAACTCCGAAGGGGGTTTCTTGCAGAAAAAATGTATCTAGTTGGTACTTTGAGTGGGTTAAAAGGAAAATGTCCAAGTACTTTTCAAAATAATCGCCAAAATTACTAACATATTAAAATTATTATCTAGTTACAAATGTATAAAAATTTCAATTTTAATAACCAAGTAATAAGTATTGAACATTTCATATTATCTGGTTCCTCATAAGTTGCTCTTACAAAACCTAAATGTCTCAAACAAAATATGAACAAAGTTATTGAATATTAAGACAAAAATTGTAGTCATATAATGTTTTATTGAAATTCAAAAAATATTATTCGTATATAGACTTGAAATTTTTACTTTTCGTCATTGGGTACGTATGCCTATTATTATTGACTAGTGAGTATACACAAGGAATTTTTCAAAATATTTCGATAAGCAATAAATTACTAATTTTATTATAATAGCTATTTGTACATTCACCATGAACCTATTCACATCGTTACGTTCGTCGGTATTCACTTAAAAATTATAAAAAAAAAACCATCTAGTAATATTATATTCAAATAATTTTATAATAATAATTTTAATATTATATAAAATAATTAATGCAATAAGTTTTTTTTTTAAATCGAATTGCATTGCAATATAATATAAGTATAGTATAGTAGCTATCTATAAAGTACACGAATGTGAACCATTAATTTTTCTTTTTCCACTCTAATACTATGAAGTTGTATGTGTTGAGGAGGCAAAATACCAATCGTTCTGCCTCCCCAATCCTCTCGAGTACCTGCAAGGTACAATTTCATCCCCCTGCCGTTCAATATTAAGACATTTACACGTCTTTAATAATATTATAATATAACCTTTGGCCCTTTACGTAAATTAGAAATTCCTAGAGTGATATACATATTTGGCAGGAAAACGTCGAGTCGTTGTCACTCGATATAAATTCATTCATAGGAATATAAGCTAGCTTACGACGGGCTTATAGTTTCACAAGGCTGCAAGTCAGCATAGATAACGCATTGGGATAATATTATATAGTTTTGAGGTGACGGTGTTTTCCATTTTCAAAAAAATTTTGATAGACTTTGTAATGCGCGGCTGCAGTTTCTGTTGACTACGCCCACGCACTGTTTGGAGATTAATGAATTAATATTATATAATATCTGCAGAAAAAAAATCGTTTTCTCCGAACTAGGATACGTGTTATAGGTGTATAATAATAATAATAATATGATTAGGCGGTACTCGACTATTGTTCGATATGTTTTCGGCATTTTAACACTCGCTACACGAACATATTATTATAATAATATACCTACAACGAGTGAAACACGACGTTGTGAGCATACGAGAATTTTAATCCGTGATGCGTATAAACACGCACTGATATCGTCGTATAAAGAAAGGGTATGTATGTCGAATTAAGTTTATACTATTGATTAATTAAAGGAAAAAAAAATATCTACGAATTTTGATCATTTATCAGTAATTTGTCATCAATAACTGAGACAAAATATATGTTAAAAATGATCGAACACGACGTAAGTATAGATATTATGCCTTTTTGCCCAAATAGGTCGTGTGACGAACCGTGAACAAATATATTATTGACATTTGTGACATTTTTCTCTATACGAGTTCGTATTTTTACAAAATAAATTCGTGTCTTACCGCGTAGAGATCACCGTGGAAGGGAAAATGCAAAACTCAGTATATTCCGTAAAATCAATATCCATTTATTTATTTATGCATATGACATTTTCGGAAAGAATCCATTATAGAGAAATGACGAAGAATCGAATGGCGTGGTACAATTTTCTTGGCACAATTTCCCGTGTTAAATGTCCTTATAAGCTTAGTGCAAGACGCACAATTTCCTTCGACAAAATCAAGTTAAAACGTAATTTCCATGTTACATCAAATGTAGGTACCTACTGTATTCTATATGCTATTCAGTGTAACTCACACAACGAATAAAACAATAAATACAATAGTTCCAAAGTATTTTACAGAACTTGACGTTTCCAGATCGAAGCAATAAAGCGTACTGTTTCCACGTATACTTATAACAAATTGACTTTGGTACTTATTATTATTTAATTTTTCTCTCGAGTATGAAATGCTGGCTCGTTATTTTATTTTATATACTAGACACTATTTATATATTATTACAACTGATAATACACGACTTTCGTTCCTGCAACCTTCCTGGCATTATATCGACAACAACATTCGCGCCAAAAGTGCGTAATAGGTTTTTACGTGCATTCTCAGAAATGAATACCAATAAGTCGTAACCTATTTTTCTTTTTTAATATTTTCAGATATCTTAAAAATATTTAAGCTGGTAAAGCTGAAAAATTCTGGTAAGTTAATAACCGCTATGCAGAACAGTAGGTATATTTTGTATCTCGTAATTCAGAAGGTCACTGTAAATTGTAATGGATTTGTTGAATTTTAAGTCAATGATAAATCGTTGTAAAAACATGAAAAACGATTCTGTGCAGTGACGGTCTGTCAGCCAATATTTTTAAGGATAGTTTTATTTATTACTTACTTTTATTTACTATTAATAATTCATTCCGGTAGTTTTTTTCAAAAACATAGAAAATATAATATTATAAACAATCATAATGATTATTTTTCGTTTAAACATCAAATTTAGAACTTCAATTAATATTTATAAAAAAATAGTGCTAATGAAGTACGAACCAACCTATTGGCTATTATCGATATTTTTAGAATACTATGAGATCATTTTATGACCTTGTATTACTTAAATGTTCAAGTTTTTTGACAAGTTATAGCTGTATCATCAATATATCTGATGATAACATAATATTATAGAATATAACGTAATATAATATAATATATATTGATTTCATACGAAATCAATACATATTTGATCGCTCTGTGTAGAATCTAAAATTAAAAATTTTCTCTGTGTACGGTAAACGGTAATGTAAGTAATATTGGAATGTTTCAAGTTTCTACGATAAATATTTTTTGAATAATGAAAAAATAACTAAAATCGTTTTGAGGAGAAATCGTGTTATTGTACGTTTGAATATACAGTCGTCAATATTTGAACTTAAAAAACGCATTAAAAAGTTTGTGGTTTTACGCTTATATTTTTTTTCAAACTCTAGTTAGAACATATTTTAAGCAATCTAGACTTAAATTTTTAAAATAAAAATTTTAAGAATTTTTACCTATAAAAAAAATATACAACACTCTTTTGGTATATCTACGATTCAAACCCTTATAAAAAAATTAATGTCGATTTAAACTCAACTTTTTTGTAAATATTTGATGAAAATATTAAGATTCGAAGACTATTCTATTAATATATTTGAATAATTAAATGGATTTTCTTTAACTTTTTATTAGTTTTTTCTAAAAATTACTGGGAATATTCTAATTCACCAAAGTACCAACTAGATCAAATTTTCTACTAGAAACATTATTTAGATGTATTATAATAATATTATATACCTACATATTTTTGTAAGATATTTTTTTTTTATATTATAAAAATATATGATTTGGTTTTAAATCCCTCCCGAAAATTTGTTCCAACTGCGGCATAGCATGCGAAAAATTTTTATATGCAACGATTAACTAATCTTACTAAGTAAGTACATACCTATATATATATTTGTATTATACATTATCATTATATTTCTGATATTTTAGTAATTTATTTTGATTTGAGTATATTATGCTATTCAGCTATTGTCTATTACTTATTAGTAACTAACGAATGAATTTATTTTTACCGAAAACATCGCATTTATTAGAATATTATAATAGTATAACATGTAATTTATTTATGTCATTAGCTTTTGAGTTAATTTTTACACACGAATATGAATTTTTTTATAAAATTATGTTCTCCAGCTATAATGGCGGATTGTACCTATAGTTACGGCTTACGAGTTAAGTACCTACATATTATGATAATATTCAAAAATGTTGTTATAAATGAATAGTACTATAACAGTATAACTTCTAAATGCTAATACAGTTGTTTTTAATTTTCCAAAAGTATTAATTCATAAATAATTGATTAATTTCTTTATTTTGATTTATTATTAAATGCTTTCATATTTTGTGCTATTTTTGGGCTGTACGTCCTCTCTCCTAATAATAAGTAATAATAAAGCATAATAAATTATACAACCGATTTATCAATTGTAGAACATAATATTATATATTGAATATAAAGCAAAGAAGTAAAAAACTACAAAAAGTTGAACAACGATGGTGAGTGCTGGTACTTAGGCATGCCGTGTACATCCGGTTACCACGGACAGAAATATAAAAATTGAAAGTAATAATAATATTATTATGTAAAAAAAAATATTACAATGTATAAAAAAAGTGCAAAAATTTTTCCTCCCCGGCGGGGAATCGAACCCCGGTCTCCCGCGTGACAGGCGGGGATACTTACCACTATACTACCGAGGATTGTGTCAAACTGGTTGAATTTACTGGCTCTTCATTATTGTTTTGTAACATAATATTTATAATAATTATTGATATTATTACGTATCTACTATGAAAAATACGGAAAATGTAGAATGTCCGTCATAATATAACCGTCGACCTTCCTATCCTTTATACTCATTATACGAAATATTAAAATAAGTACTGTTTTTATTTATTTGTATTAATGGCGTTTGTATATTAAAAGTGCGGTAGGTACCTATGGACGCGTATGGCATGGAGCCGCTGTTTTCTCTGTGCAATTTTATTTTATTAATTTACCACTACTTTCAAAATTGTTAGTCTGTAACTCTGAAACTACTTGTAAGATAAATTTCAAGGGCGATACCTATACCGGAATTAATTTTATACTGTAGAATTAGACAACAGTGAACTGATCGTAATTTTAAACATCTGTTTTCGATGACGAAAAATCGTAGGTATTACGAGAACAAATAATATTAGTGTTTAAGACATAGGTAATTTTATTATACCTATCTACCTAATCTTTAAAATAAATGTACAATATAGTCCATGTTTAAATATGATACTTAAAAGTCGACAAGAGCAAGAGCGATAACTAAATTAGATTTTATACCCGCATATTAGGTATCTGTACCCGGTGCTCGACTTGGTCAAAATAAAGTAGGAGGACTCTATTAGATTTTAAAAAAAGAGCATTCCCATCACTTGTTAAACGTTATTGAGATGTGGGGGCCTAGATCCCCCCTACCCCCTAATAACCCCTCTTTAAGTCATAAAAAAATATTTATAAATAATCAATTAAAAAAAAAAATACAAGTTAATATACATAACATACTATTACATAAGTACTTATTATAATTTATAAATCCACTGTTTTAATCCATAAGACAAATTATGATGGTATCCCCGCATTTTGATAAAAATGCAGAATGATAAAGCGCGTTCCGCTCAAAAATAATAGTTGGGATACCTACTCTAAAATTGCTGAAAAATGACTTGGGGTACTCCGTCCTCCTGCCCCCCCCCTAAGTAGAGCACTCCTTGTACTTACAATACGTTTATCATAATCTCCGATCTTGGTTCACCAAAACTGAAAGTCTGTTATAAAATATAATATACAAATTAGGACAATTAGGTATATAGTAGGTTCAGACTATTGAGGTATATTATATACAATACATCTAATACAACTATTTGGTCTGTTCGAGATAATTTTGAGATGTAGGAGAGACACACGGCTAACAGTTGATGATAAATTAGTTTAGACGCTGATGACAACAGTAATAATAATCATATTATAATATTTTATTAAGTTACCGATTTAGGGGACTGGAGCGATAAGACGACCAGCACACAAGTAATCTGGGTTGTCTATCAACGAAATTCGCGGCGTTGCTCGGCAGTTCGAATAAAAATAATATAATATTCATTTGCTTATTTTGGCAGTACACCTAAAGAATAATAATATCAGACGTTACACTGGAGCGTATTTTAAGGAGCAATATTTAGGCATCTTATACGGCGTGCTTATAAATTATTTTGACTGTGGAATAAACGAATTGATTTAGTATGTGCATTGATTTTATATTTTTATAATATAATCAATAGTACGTAATCAATGTGACGTGTGTAAATCCGTTAACTCGCCAAAATACGAGTATAATAATTATACTTGTATAATACAATAATTTGTACGGAAGTCTTATATAAGACATACATTTATTTACGCGCTATAAGACATCCACTTATGTAAGATGCTATAAATATTTAATACTTATAAAATACTATTTAAATTATTTCACAAAAATATTCGTATTATGTAATTTTAAAAGATATTACATATTATATTCTTTTAGAAAAAAAATCATCTTCTTAATATTAAGTACCTATTGTTTTGTATTGTATCATAGAATATGAAGTTTTATTTTTAAACGAAAGTATATTTTAAGTTACATTAAAAGTCATATAGGCTGGTGCAAATACCTAAAGGAGATCAATGCATAATTATTGAACATACTATTTTTCTAGAAAATGAATTCTATGAATCTGACTAGTATCTAAATATTTTAAGAAGTATAAAATTGTTATAAAAAATTGTTTTTGATAAGAATAAACACGTCATTAGTAGGGCCTTTTAACAATTTACAATTTGGTGCCTTGAAAAGTATCCAAATATGCATAGTATTTTTGTTACAACTATATTAAAACATAAACAAAAAAATAGATACCTACTATCTACCATGTTATTTATAATTGTTTATTAGAATACCTATAGTAAAATAATTTATATTTAACTTTGAATCAAATTTAAAACAAATTCACTTAATTTTGTCCTTAGGTATACCTAGAGAAATATAAAATGAAATGTTTGTATATTATATTTGGGTGTGTAAATAAAAGCTAATTAATAAATATTAAATTGTTTTATAGGTACTGAATAGGCATAGCTAATAACCAATTATATCCAATATTAACTAATTATGATAAAAAATCCAAAAGAAAAAAAAACAGGACAATAAAAGCCAAATATGTACCTAGGTATTATGTAATTTTGATATTATACCTAATACACTTAAGTATTATATTTTATTAGAAATAAGTTCTTATTTCAGTTTCAGATCAATAATAATCTTGTACTTTATTATACTAATAACATTTATATTTATCATAATTCTTAAGTTGCATTTAAAAAAAGGTGGGCAAGTGGGTGTCGCTCTGCTGTACAGTAGGTTACAAGTAGGTCATTGTATAATGGATGGTATTAAATTTGAATTCAATGATATAATATCATTGTATAAGAAAAACGATTCTGAGCGGAGACGGTATGTCCTTCTAGGTATAAGACATATTATATACATATCTATGGTATTAAAAAAAATTGACCTATAATCAGTGTTGTAAAAAATACTTTTAAAAAGTATTTGAGTAATTACTCAAATACTTATAAAATAAAGTATTTAAAATACCACCCAAATACTATCTATTGTAAAGTATTTGAGTATTACTCAAATACTTTTTAGAAGTATTTGAAATAATTTTCAAATACAAAACAAAAAAATACGTACGTATACGACATACCTTACCTACCTTATGTTCGTATTATATTTAATTTAATATACTATATTGGTAGGTAGTAGGTACCGAAACGTACCGTTCCGATCGTCGTCGAGTGTCGACGATAAACAGACGGTTTCTCAGACTAACTAATATTAATTAGCTATTAATAGACGAAAACTAAAACCAATATAGAATTGTTCATAAATGATAAATATATATTATAATATTATTAAGACATTATTATTATTTGACAATGAATAAAAAGTTGAAGGAATAAAAAAAGTATTCAATAAAATAGTATTCAATAGTAAAAAAATGTATTTAAAATACCGTTCACATACTTCAAAAATAAAAGTATTTGAAAAAGTATTCAATACGGAAAAAAGTATTTGAATACTTTTACTCAAATACTTTACAACACTGCCTATAATGAATTCCAAATTAATCATATCACAATATCCATTAGGTACTTATAACGCGTTATACACCAACAACAAACCCTGATACTAGTACCCACGAATAATATTATACAATCACAACAAAATAACTAAAATCGTAATTCTTGGTTTAAATATGAAATTTTGTCTAAATTTGAAATTAAAATGTCTGTAAAAAATAAGTGTGTTTATACATTTTTTAGATTTTTTGGTTACAGTATGAATTATTTAAGAGAATCTTTGTTTTAAATTTTCAACTCTTAGTTATAAAAACTGAACATTTTATAATTTTTTATTTCCAACGATTGATTATTTTCGAGATTTTGATAAATTTTGTCAAAATTCCAACTTTAAATGCTTATAAAAAAAAATCGTGTCTATGTATTTTTAAAATTTTTCAACTGATATTGTAATAATATATAAGAAAGCTCGTATTCAATTTTCAGACTTTTTGGCCCACCAAATAAAATTTTATTGACAATTATAAAAAAAAAAACTAAAAAAATTGAAAACTGAAAATGTCCGTAAACGGCTCAAAAAGAGTCAAAATATTTTCAAAATTGTATGGTGTATAGGAAATGCTAATATAAACATTCAGTGAAATTTTCATATATCTATAGTTATTCGTTTAAGAATTACAACAAAATAAGGAAATCGCTACATGAGAAATCGAGTGAACATCCAATGTTGTAAAAATTTTAATTTCAAACGCTCATAAAAATTTAATTTGACTGTCCGGTAGAGATTTTTTTATTGATAAAGGTAGACAAACTTATGAGTAATCTTGTATTACATTTTCAAATCTTAGATTTAAAAAGAAAAATTTTTGCGAATACTTAACTCAAAATAATTTGCTAATTTTCGTGATTTGTCAATTTTTGAACTTTAAATGCTTATAAAAAAAAATTGTGACTAAGGATTTTTAATATTTTTTATCTGCCTTTGAAATAATATATTAGGAGCCTTCCATTAAATTTTCAAGCTTTCACAACCAATAAATAAAATTTTATTGATATTTCTAGAAAAAAAACTAAAAAAAAACGAAAAATGAAAATGTCCCTAAACTGTTCAAAATAAATCAAAATATTTTGAAAATGTTATCGTGTATAGAAAATGCAAATATAAACAACCAGTGAAAATTTCATGTATCTGTTACGGTCAATGACGAAAACTGAACATTTACGTTATTAACCGGTCATTAACGTCAGAAGCCAAGTTGCTAGGTTATTTTCGTAAGCTACCGGGCAATAACGTCAGTTTCCAAGATAATAGATTATTGTTGTAAATTAAAAACAAAATAAATCAATTTTAACACAATGACCGAATATGTTAACGTTATTAAAAATTGACTGTTAGTCAATTACGTAAATGAGTAAATGACTGAAAATACACATTAATTTAATTAATTACATACTACAGTTATTAATATTTATATTATAATTTATTTTATTTTTAATTATATATTATATTTATTATTAATTATTTATTATCACAAATAAATCGTCGAATTTACTACGAATAGTATCTACATCCATACTTAATATTTTAAGTAAATAAAGAATAAATATTTTAAAATGCAATAACACGTGAACTGGTGAACTGCGAAATTTCGAACTGGTGAACTGCGAATCAAGCGATGTCTGCAACGATACTGAAATTGTTAAAATATACGTTATGGGGAAAAAATCCAATAAAATAAATTACCTACCTACCTTTGATAATGTGTTAGATAACTATACATACTAAAGTAGTAACGCGTCCGGATAGATAACTGATGACAGTTTCCTGTATGTTATAAATGTTTAAATATTAAATGTTTAATTTACAACAACGTCCAGAAGAAGTTGGGAATTGACGTGAATAATAAAATAATACCCGTGTTTACAACATTAACCAATATGTGTCGCCAATTACGTAAATGACCGGTCATTTACGTCAATTTGTATTGTACAAGATCATTTTCGACATTGGCCGGGTTTTAACGTAAATATCATCATTTTCGTCATTGACCGTAACATATCTATGGTCATTTGTTTTAAAGTTACACCAAAAACCAAATTCGATTTTTTGGAAAATCGATTTTGCTTAAAAATTCCCGTTTTTCCTTAATTATTATGTTGTTTTTCCCGGCGCTTGTGAAAACTACTGGAAAATGTTTACTTTTGACCCCCCAAAGTACCAACTAGATTCACTTTCCTATCAGAAAAGGTACTATTGAAGAAAATCGAAGCACTTTTACTGTCCCAAAACGTGATGACAGACACAAAAAAAAATATAAAAATATAAAAACACACATCATTGTAAAACCAATACATTCATCGCTCCGCTCAGAATCTAAAATTTAAAAAAAAACAGGAAACTCGATCTGCTGTATAAGTATTTAGTAGGTGTCAAATGAACCTCGTCATTGAGTATTAAAACAATTCTGATTGGAGACGGTCTGTATTACTATTTCCTAAGAATAAGGATATATTTTTATAGAATAGGTAGGTATAATATATTAGTGATACTGCAAACTTGTAGAATATTTATTTTAGATTCTGAGTAGAGCTGGGATTCCTCATAACTCATAAGCTTACAGAAAAATCAAAAAATATTCACTAGAGTTTGCAATTTAAATTTTTTCGTCATCGCATATTTACCCGCACATAAATTAATGCTCATCGGACGATTTTCTTATTTTGCTGTAAGTAATTAAAAAACGATGCACCTTAAATACTTGAAATTTTCACTAAATGTATTTATTTTATAATTTTTTTTACATGGTAAAATTTTCAAACTATATTTTGGTGGTACTTCAATAATATATATATTGAAAATATCAAAATCGTTTTGATATATTTTATTAATGGGTTTTATTGATATCAATAATAATAATATTGATCGTGTATGGGACGCTTTACTCTTATACTATATATATTCTATACTGAATTACTGCAATACTGTCTGTATGTGAGTATGTGACGACAATTTTATTAGACCTATAATTTATAGCCCCCGAAACTTTTTCCTGGTAGCTTCATGCTTAAACAGCCACACAAGTAATAATATATTATATACTATGTAATTAAAAGAATACCTATGTGTATACTGTATAAAGCTACATAAATTACACCTATTTAATTGTTTATCTTTTAGTGGTGTATTTTATGGTAAATTGTTATCAAATGTTATCCGTTCTATAAATAAATAAATAATAAATAATTATATGTACTCAAAGACCAAAGTTTAAAAAGTGCTTAGAAATTCCAAAAAATGCTCTAAAAATGAATCCCGGAAAAAACCAAAATGATAATACAAACAGAGAATTAGAAAAATCACATAATATTAAATACTATCTAATTGCTATGTTATCAATATTATAACAATTATATATAAATATTTTTTTTTCCATTTTACATAGGTAAGAGTTATAATAATGTTATATTTGACAAAGACCGATTGAAATTTGTAAACTTAATTATAACGGAAAGCGATTATAAAAAATAATTAAATACCACAAAATAAAACATAACGATTCACAAAATATATTATAATAATTTATATTATTAAACAAAACATATCGCAAAACTTAATTTATAGAATTTTATAGAACGACAAATAACGCAATATGAAATAATTTAAAATCCATTTATTTTGAAGTTATATTGGTTTCCTAGAAATATTTATTTCATGCATACGGACATTATAATTGATTATATTATTATACCTACTTCCGTATCCGGGCCATTACCTACCCGAATTAGTTATTATTAATACATTATTTATAGGTATTAACACTATTCTAAATAACGATAAATGCAAAACTTGTATAACGTTTTAATTCTAAATAACATAAAACGAAAATTTTTTTTCAAATGCATACCCTGATAGTTGGTAGGTAGGTACCTACTATAAGTTTTATAATTTGATGGTAATAAATAATAATTATTATATATTATAATCATATTATATTAAGCATGTTTTAGAAAAAAATATATGATATACATTTTTATTGAGAAAAATCTGTACAAATGAGCTAAATAAGTAAATTATATGATAGAATATAAGTTATGATCAGTCCGCTCAGAATCTAATACTTAAATATACACTATCGATCATTGTGCTGACTGCTGATGACTTTGAATTTAGAATTGACTACAGCTGTCAGCTGATACGCATATTAGATAATATTATATTCAGTGGCGTGCCCAGGGGGTAGGCCTGGTAGGCCAGAGTCTGCCCTGTGTTTTTTTCGTACTACGAAATGATACGAAATGAAATCATTTTGGAACAAAAATTATTTAGTTATTAGACACTTATATGAAGAGTTAATACGTGTTTATAATAATTCATTTCTTCGAGGTGAATAATTGTGGCCACAGTTCCTTCTGCTTATTCGGGCGACGACTAAAAATAGTAAATAATAAACAATATTCCCGAAATGGTTGTTATTTATACGTTCGTCACTGGCTGTTCACTGCATTAAATAAAACATCGTCATAAATTTGACGATGTTCATATGAGATTAAGGGCCTAGCCACACTATGCGTTTATAAATGTTATTTTGTGTTATTAATTTATTACGATGTGTTGGTGTGTTCATTACAGTACAGTAACTGTTAGACGTATAGTGACTAGTGAGGGGCCGAGCCGAGCGAGGTAATCGTTTTGTCTATTTTTTTGTCTATTTTTTTTTGTCTATTTACACTATTAAAATAACCTAAATACATTTTTCTTTTATTTTGCTTAAAATTTGACTACTTATTAAATTAAAATAAAATGAACAGCCAGCTTATAAACCTATTCCGAAATCCAATGTCCGAAAGGACATTGAACGATGATGATAGTGCAATGGATAAACCTCAATCAAAAATTTAAAAATTAAATGTTACCTCGACTTCTAACGAGTCTTCTAATTCTTCTTTTAGCTTAAAAGTGCTTGATATTAGCTTAAATAGTGATGTGTAACCTATTCAGCCAATTATTAATACATTTTTCACTGTACTTATAAATTAAAAAAACTATTGTTTCATTTGTATTCACTTTTATTATCTTTAAATATTATTAACAAATCAAACAGGTGGAATAAATTTTATTATATTATTAGGTACCTATATAATATGATCATTTTTTTCTAATTAAATTTAAAAATGTTATAAAAAGTTTCTAAAAAATAATCTGTACCTATATAAATTTAAATAATTATAACCGGGTCTGTCCTACATTTTGATCCTGGGCACGCCTATGATTATATTCATATTTGTATTATATATATATTATATTCAAACTAATTTAAATTAATTTTTATTTTATATAGATACGGATCATTTTAACAATTTTACAAGCATTTAAGCTTCATTTCATAACATCATAGATTATAATATTGATAAAATGATTACACTGCAAATAGATAAATAGATTGTATATTATACTCTATCTCTATGATTTAGGTATACCTACTAAAACTATATTTATTTATTAGTTATTACATTTATTATATTAATTATAAATCTATTTTATTGATTAAGCTCAAAATATACAAATATGCAAAAAAGTAAAATGCTTAATTAAAGATTATAATTTTATAAGTACCTTTTAAGATTCAAAAGACAGTGGCCTAAAGACCTACTCAAATAAAAAAAAATAATAATATTAAAAATAAAACAATAGAGGTAGGACTGTTGAGTGCCTGCCCATAAACGCTACGTCCCGTTATTAATAACCTAAAACCTTGTATCGAATTTACCAGCTATTGTAATAATTGTATTGTATAGATTGTAATTAAAATGTTAACTAAATTTTAAAAAAAATTGCCTTTTATATAATTTAGAAATGAGCAGATCAAGTAAAGCAATGTTTTAGATTTAGGACATTCAGAAATAATTTAATTTGCATTTTATTCAACTATAGGTTTATTGGCTATTATCACTACATTTAGGTACTTACCTATCATTATTGTTTTCCTACATACAATAATGTAAAGTGACTTTACCTTTTACCGCTTACATGGACCATGGGCGTGCTCAAGGGGGGGGGGGGTTAGTGGTTCAAACAATCAAACCCGCATGGACACTTTACAAATATAAAATATGTACTTACATAAAATTATAATAATTTATTAGAACAAATTTGTTTAGCCCACTCAAGTTTTTCAATTTTTTTTTTAGAAAACGATGTACCTATTAAAGACGATGTTGCAAAAATTAATTGCCGAAATCATTAGTTTTTAAGTTATAGCCTTACAAAGTTCACGATTTTCGGTGTTGTATGCATTTGTAAAATTAGAAATATATTACGCCGACAAAAATGTCGTCGTAATATAAAACTCACATGATATCATTCTAATATATCATTCTAATATCATTCTATTGTTACAAAATGTTATAAAAAATATAACGAAGAGACATTTAATTCAAAGGTTTTGTCATAATCCTCGGTAGTATAGTGGTAAGTATCCCCGCCTGTCACGCGGGAGACCGGGGTTCGGTTCCCCGCCGGGGAGGAAAAATTTTTGCACTTTTTTTATACATTATAATATTTTTTTTTACATAATAATATTATTATTACTTTCAATTTTTATATTTCTGTTCGTGGTAACCGGATGTACACGGCATGCCTAAGTACCAGCACTCACCATCGTTGTTCAACTGTTTGTAATTTTTTACTTCTTAGCTTTATATTCAATATATATATTATGTTCCTAACAATTGATAAATCGGTTGTATAATTTATTATGCTTTATTATTACTTATTAGTAGGAGAGAGGACGTACAGCCCAAAAATAACACAAAATATGAAAGCATTTAATAATAAATCAAAATAAAGAAATTAATCAATTATTTATGAATTAATACTTTTGGAAAATTAAAAACAACTGTATTAGCATTTAGAAGTTATACTGTTATAGTACCTACTATTCATTTATAATAAAATTTTTGAATATTATCATAATATGTAGGTACTTAACTCGTAAGCCGTAACTATAGGTACAATCCGCCATTATAGCTGGAGAACATAATTTTATAAAAAAAAATCATATTCGTGTGTAAAAATTAACTCAAAAGCTAATGACATAAATAAATTACATGTTATACTATTATAATATTCTAATAAATGCGATGTTTTCGGTAAAAATAAATTCATTCGTTAGTTACTATAATAGACAATAGCATAATATACTCAAATCAAAATAAATTACTAAAATATCAGAAATATAATGATAATGTATAATACAAATATATATATAGGAATGTACTTACTTAGTAAGATGAGTTAATCGTTGCCTATAAAAATTTTTCGCATGCTATGCCGCAGCTGGAACAAATTTTCGGGAGGGATTTAAAACCAAATCATATATTTTTATAATATAAAAAAAAATTATCTTACAAAAAGATGTAGTTATATAATATTATTATAATACATCTAAATAATGTTTCTAGTAGAAAATTTGATCTAGTTGGTACTTTGGTTGTATACGTAAATTTTAATATTCCCAGTAATTTTTAGAAAAAACTAATAAAAATTTAAAGAAAATCAATTTAATTATTCAAATATATTGATAGAATAGTCTTAGAATCCTAATATTTTAATCAAATATTACATTTTTTTAGAAATAAAACTCTTTTCTAAATATTTTGGATTTTTTGTGATATTTATTGATGTTAAAAATACATACAATATTTAATTTGTTATTACCCATGGTTTGGGAATTTAACACAAGATTTCTCACAAATTGTTTTTACTTGTACTATTCATATACATATAAACAAAATTTTTGAATATTATCATAATAATATGTAGGTACTTAACTCATAAGTCGTAACTATAGGTACCTACAATCCTCCATTATACCCGGCTGGAGAACATAATTTTATAAGAAAATCATTTTTCATCAAGGAAAAATGTTTGCACTTTTTTTTATAAATTATAATATTATTTTTAACATAATAATATTATTATTACTTTCAATTTGTATGTTTCTATTTGTAGTAACCGGATGTACAGCGCATGCCTAAGTACCGGATATCACCATCGCCATTCGCCTGTCTGTATATATGTTGCTATTTTTTTTTTGTGTTTGAGTAATAAAATTACTACTGTGTAATGAATAACAATGTAACAATATATAAATATATTTATGTTTTATATTTATCATTTCACATACGATTAAAGATACATAAACCAGTTGGCAGCTATACCCGTCTAATTTTTTATTTGTTTATTATTACGATATAATTATATATAAGATAATCTAAGTTTTCCTCTTTACATAATACGTGTTTATGGCGACCAAGCAATTCGGGTGCATATGACGAGTGACAACTTGCCTCTATTTAGTATTCAGTTTTAGTTATGAATTATGATATGTACTTTTTCAGCGTACCTCTTCGTCTTATCTACACTAGGTACATTAAAAGTAAATTTGAGTTATGACATCAATATTTTTCTATTATCGTTGTCCAATTTGAAATCTCGAAAACGAATAACTTAAATGACCAATTACCTTTATTTTAGATTCTAAGTGAAACGATGAATGTATTGATTTTACAATGATGTGTGTTTTTATATTTATTGAAGTGAAACTTCGTATGTGAGGGGTATCGAAAAAAAAGAGAGTGACGCTCTGACCGTCACGAAAACGGTACGATGTTTTGTTTATAAAGTTTTTGATATTTTCCGTTTCAATATTTTGTAATCTCTTTGGAAACATATCATATGATATTATAAACAAACCAGTATAAACGTATAAACAATATTCCGTAGTCAAGTTGATAAAAGCGAAAACGCATATATAATAAATATTCCAGAGTGCGCGATGAGTAA
>CARXXK010000002.1:91727117-91864698 GCA_949089665.1 Macrosiphum euphorbiae
TTATAAGAATGCATACCTATTAATTATTAAAGCTGATATTATGTTAATACTAAATAACATAATACTCACATTTTACAGCTTTATAGGTATATGCTAATCAAACTGAATTTATAATGTATATTTGAAGGTATCATTCAACTAATATATTAGAATTATTAATTAACTGCCTATTATTATAATACTATTGATTTATTCAAGACTTTATTTTATAATATTTCAATTAATTTAATATTTTATTAATTTTAATAACATATTTATTATTCAAAATAATACAAATTAATAACAAACGTAATAATTATATAAAATAGGTAAAACATATTGAAAATCAGCACCAAAAAAAAAAATATTGCGAATGCATTTTGACGTGTACCTATACTATTATTATATACATTCGAGTAACAGAAGACGTCCAACCGTCAAAAGTTTTTGCGATTACAAAAACAATCTTCACTGTATGCGTAGTAACGTCTAAGTAATATATGTGGTGGTGGCATTTGATATATTTTGAAAACCTACACGAAAGCACGTTTTCCATGAAAAGTTCGTCGAGGGGCCATCAAAAGCTGATGCCTGGCCGGCAAAAATATATACCCGGCCTTCGAATGTCCACGCATGTATTCAAAAAGACTATGGTCGATGAACAAATGTTCTCACATGCCCCTCGGTTGTCAACCCATGTCCAACCTGCAAAGGTTTCAAGAAGACAATCATCGCGTCTATCTGGGCTGTCTGCGTGGTAGTCAGATGTGGTTTGGTTTTTTTCGAACCTCTCTTCGACTTGAACACGTCCTGTCTACTTTGTTGGTTTAGCAATGGCTTTTTCAGCTACGAATTTTGCAGAGGTTCTGTCAATTTGGGCAGCTGAATACGAACCGACAACCGAAGGGAACGCGAGGACTTTCGTTCACAGACCGTAGTCTTTTGAACACTCGTGGACAATCATCGATTGTATTTTTTTGACGGACAGACGTTGCCTTTTCTCGTCGAACTTTGCACGACAAACATAGACTTTCGTCGGTCGCTCAACGTATACTTTAAATGACAACGTTCACTTTGGTCGCTCTACGATCGCTTGCACGATAAATGTAGACTTTTGCTGGCCGAAGGTTGTCTGGTAATATTATGTTGATTTGTTATCATATCTAGAACGTATAATTATATCACGTTATACTTACATACTTACATAATATTGGATTTATATGAGCTACAAAAATATGCCTATAATATTATGTGTGATAAAAAAAAAGACTAAACGTGTAGGTACCTACGTGTTGGACAAGTTACTGTCAATTTGTTTCAAAATTATAATACAACCTCAAAAAATGTTAAATTACCTATAACGTTTTGCAGTAATACGACCTAATATTCATATTATTAAAGTCGTAAGCTATGCAACTAATATAAATGTCAAATTATTGTAGCCGCACGCCCGCACGCACTCTAATAATTAGGAAATATTACGAGCAAAATATACTAGCTCCGGTAGCAGCGTTTTAATCATCGTTTAAGCAATTGGGTCGTATTTAATAGGTACCTAATTTCGATACTTACTTTGTTTTCAAAGTATACTTTGAAATGGAAAACGAGACATGTTCCGCAGAACAGTGTTCTTTTTTGAGTAAGCTTGTCACCAAATTATAGTGAAAAACATGTCATCACGTAAATAGTAACTGCAAGTTGGGCTAGTATTATCTTATTTAGTTTTTATGTTGACGTATTGACGACCGAAAACGATTGTTAGGGAAACAATTTAACACGGAGACCAGGAAGACTACCATAATATTGATTAATATCATATTATAATAATATAAGCTATTGGTATAATAAAATAGTTATAAAACGAATATAACAAATATATTCAAATATTTGAACAATGCTTTATTGGCGTGGAGCATCCTCCCCCCCCCCCTCAGACATAAGTGAGATGCGCCACCATATTGCAGTGAATTGTGAATCCGTAAAAAAAATGTGCTAAAAATTATAAATTTGAAAATATTAATAGAAAATTATAGTTTGTCATCAATTTTCAGTAATCGTCGCCCTTCGCGTAATCGCGTGGTGCGGCGTCATCGAAAGGTGAAAACTCGTTATCGTGGTTGGTTTTTAATTACCTAACTATTTGTTTATTTTTTGTGGGGATATTGTCTAAAATATATGAGTATCAATAATATTTTCATTATGCTTGATTTTTTCTCAACGTCTCTCTGGTTTATAGCTACTCGCGCATTGCCACTGATGTGACTAAAGTTATGCATAACTATTTATTTTGTGGCTGTAGGTTAGTAGGTAATAGGTACCTATATAATATTATTATATTATAACTGAAAATATAAGTTATCACTTATAAGATTCTACTTGCCAACTACGGAAAATTACAAAATAACTATAAGCATAAAACATTGTGTTTATTTCGACATAAATATTATTTTACAATAAAATAAATATAGTTGCAATTTTACATGTTTAAATAAGACGTTGTTTAAATATTGTCTTTGGTATTCATATTTTTTACTTAATACAAATAACTATAACTTATTAGTACAAACAACATCAACTGTTAAATTCACATTACTTGGAAATTTGTGGAATTCGTTGGAGAATAAACATTAGTCGAAGAATCACCTGGCCCAACCACACCTAATCATTATCTATAGAAATCCGCCTTAATGTATTTTATGGTACAAAAATTGTTAATTACTTTCAGTCTAGCTATTAAAAATAATATTAGTAGGTAAGTTATTTTAATAGTTGAAGATTAACGCCGCCAGTTAGTTGCCTAGACAGTAAAAAATGTGTTAAAAAGTTGCTAAATACAACTCTGTAATTATATTATTTTTTAGCAATTTAAAATATTATAACGAAAACTTGTAATTCTATGTCCAATGCTTATCTTCCGATCACCGTACAACCAGTATGGTGTTAATAGGAAGGGGTCATTACCATGGATATTACTATAGTCTATGGTAGATACTTTTTTGAATCATGAAATATTAATACTTCAGTAAATAATGTACATTATATTGGAGTTTTGGAATGAACAATTCTTGAAAAATCACATATTATGTTTATTAAAATACATAATTTGGTTCCTTAATTTTTGTTTTATTTATTGAATTATAGGTACCTAGAAAGTATTTTGTCCACAGTTTAAAAACAAAGGTGGACTTATTATTATTTTACCGTATACACGTGGCGTCTCTTATTTTATTAGTCGACCAATAAAGTCCAGACAATATTTTATACCAAGTTCAGTGCCTGATTTCGAATCATTATAACGTCTAGATAAGAAAAAAAATTATTATTTCTCATTATATTTGCCATGACTGACTTGTACGATGAATTGCCTATGGTATACCCCTTATAACTCCATAGAAATAATAAGAAACAAATCTACGTAGGGCCCTAAATTTAATAACTGGTTAAATTACTTTAATATAAAAAAACCCAGAGTAAAATAGATTAATCTGGAAGTACAATTTGCAGTGTCAATGTTAATGAATCTTGTAAACATTAATTAAAATGTAAACATTATATTAGTAATTAGTATGTATATAATGTTATGTAATGTAATTCATAATATTATACAGTTTCATCATTAGTAATAATATTATAATATTATTATAATATCTGATATATTTAATATATCAAAAACAGTTCAAATATTCACTATTCTAGTCATTAATCATTCAAACTTTGGCACATACTTTTTACACTGACTAAAAATAAAAATCTAGGTACATACAAGTTTAATTAATTTCATTGGAAAAATTCAAAAATGATTCATGATTCATGGATTAATAAAAAATACATTTATATTTTCTAAATATTTTATTGTTATTTATTTTTTTTTGACAATAGTAACAACTTTAACGTTCATTGATTAAAGTGCATAGGCAACTAGGCAAGTAAACCACGCCAGGATTATTATCTGAGTAAAATGGAATAATACAAACTTCATCCCGTTTGTTATCAGCATATTTTGATGTGAAATAATACAACTTTAAATTTATGACGGTCAATTCAAGTTAATTTTTGTCCAAACTCATTCAATACTCATTTTGATTTATATTTTTATACTTTTCTAATATAATCAAGAGCTATTTTATGAAATACCTACCTATATTCACTGATATTGGTCTAACCTTTTTAATAAATATTTCTTAATAAAACTAATAAATAAATGGTACCTAAGTAATAAAAAGACTACAAATATAACCCATAAAACTCATTATAGTCATAATATCCATAATTATCTACATTAATTTAATATTTAATATACTTAAATATACTATTTTTTTCAACAATAGTTATCTATTATACTCTTTTATAATGGAATAATTGCACTATAGTAACAGTTAAAACAGTGACTTCTGTGTTGGATGGAAGAGTTGTTTGAAAAGGTGTTTAAAATTAATGAATATTTTAATTTTCTTCATTTTAAAGACTTAAAAGATTGCAATTGTAAAACTAAAATATATTTGAGCTTATGATAAACAAATACATTTTTGTTATCACTATAATATTGTATTATGTATAGTTTAGGTAAACTAATATATAACGGCACAGCGACATCCTGGTATACTATCACTGTGTATTTTTTTTTTTTTTATCAAAATTAACAATATAAAAAAAAATTATGGTTGGTTAAATATTTTATCAGATAAAATAATATTATATTTAAATTAAAAACAATAATTTAAAAATAAAATATAAATTAGAATTTTTTTTATAATTTACAAAATATCTCAAAATATGCTAACCCATGGAATATATTAAAAAAAAAAATTTTCTATGGACTCTGTGTTGAATGAATCGTCCACATTTTTCAGTTTCGTAATACAGCATAAACTCTATAACTATAAAGTCTATATAAACTCTATATAATAATAGGAGCATACTACTAGCGTCCGAAATTATTATTTTAAATAATTATTGTTATTTAATTTTTATTATTAAAAAACATTAAAAAACATTAAAACATTCAAAAAGGGACATATCGTAGTCTATATTTTGCGTCTAGGTATACTTTTTTTAATAACCTAATTGCATCCCGAAAATTATATAAGTAATCAATATCAAAATGTTAATAAAAAAAAGGTGGGCAGGTGGTTGTCGCTCTGCTGTACAGTAGTTTACAAGTAGGTCACTGTATAATGGATGGTATTACATTTGAATTCAATGATATTATATCATTGTATAAGAAAAACGATTCTGAGCGGAGACGGTATGTCCTTCTAGGTATAAGACATATTATATACTTATCTATGGTATTAAACAAAAAATTGACCTATGATAGGTACCTATAATAAATTCCAAACTAATCATATCACAATATCCATTAGGTACTTATAACGCGTTATACATCAACAAAAACCGTCATACTATCATAGATATATAATAGTACACTTTAGAAGTTTCAAGTACTCACGAATAACAATATTCAATCACAACAAAATAACTAAAATAGTTATTCTAGGTTTTTCCTTAATAAGAAAAGTTAAAGTATTGATAATTATATTTATTATCATCCTTCATTTTAATTTTTTAATTTTTTTTGTGTCTGTGTACTCGATAAGTAGCCGAAATAATGGTTTGATTTTCAACTTCAGTAGTATCTTTATAATGAATTCCAAATTAATCATATCACACTATCCATTAGGTACTTATAACGCGTTATACATCAACAACAAACCGTGATACTATCATAGATATATAATAGTACACTTTAGAAGTTTCAAGTACCCACGAATAATATTATACAATCACAACAAAATAACTAAAATAGTTATTCTAGGTTTTTTAATATGTAATTTTGTCCAAATATGAATTTAAAATGTCTGTAAAAAATAACTATGCTCATATATTTTTTAGATTTTTTGGATACAGTATGAACTATTTATGAGAATCTTTTTTTTAAATTTTCAATCATTAGCTATAAAAACTGAACATTTTATAATTTATTAATTACAATGATTGATAATTTTCGAGATTTTGATAAATTTTGTCAAAATGCGATCTTTAAATGCTTATAAAAAAAAATTGTGCCTATGTATTTTTAATATTTTTCAATTTCTATTGTAACAATATATCAGGAGCTTTGTATTAATTTTTTACACTTTTTGGCCCAACAGATAAAACTTTATTGATATTTATAGAAAAAAAAAACTAAAAAAATTGAAAACTGAAAATGTCCGTAAACGGCTCAGAAAGAGTCAAAATATTTTCAAAATTGTATGCTGTATAGGAAATGCTAATATAAACATTCAGTGAAATTTTCATGTATCTACAGTAATTCGTTTTTGAATTACTACAAAATAAGGAAATCGCCACATGAGAAATCGAGTGAATATCCAATGTTGTAAAAATTTTAATTTCAAACGCTCATAAAAATTTAATTTGATTTTCTCATAGAATTTTTTTTTGATAAATGTAGGAAATTTTATAAGGAATCTTGTATTACATTTTCATATCTTAGATTTAAAAAGAAAAATTTTTATGAATTTCTAACTCGAAATAATTTGCAAATTTTCGTGATTTTTCCATATTTTGTCATTTTTTGAACTTTAAATTTAATGCTTAAAAAAAAAAACTGTTACTAACGATTTTTAATATTTTTCATCTTTCTTTGAAACAATATAGTAGGAGCCTTGTATTAAATTTTCAAGCATTTTTATTCAACAAATAAATTTTTATTGATATTCATAAAAAAAAAAAGGTGGGTAAGTGGATGTCGCTCTGCTGTACAGTAGGTTACAAGTGGGTCACTGTATAATAAATGCTTTTAAATTTGAATTCAATGATACAATATCATTGTATAAGAAAAACGATTCTGAGCGAAGACGGTATGTCAGTCTAGGTTTAAGACAAATTATATACATATCTATGGTATTAAAAAAAAAATTGACTTATAATAAATTCCAAATTAATCATATCACATTATCACAATATCCATTAGGTACTTATAACATGTTATACATCAACATCAATAACAAACCCTGATACTATCATAGATATATAATAGTACACTTTAGAAGTTTCAAGTAGGTACCCCGTACCCACGAATAATATTATATAATCACAACAAAATAACTAGGTTTTTTAATATGAAATTTCGTCCAAATTTGAACATAAAATGACTATAAAAATAAACTGTGATTGTATATTTTTTAGATTTTTCGGTAAGAGAATTAACTACTTACGTAGAATCTTGTTTTAAATTTTCAATCCTTAGCTATAAATACTGAACATTTTATAATTTATTAATTACGATGATTAATAATTTTCGAGATTTTGAAAAATTCTGTCAAAATTCGATGTTAAAACGCTTATAAAAAAAAATTGTGGCTATGTATTTTTAATATTTTTCAACTGATATTGTAACAATATATCAGGAGCCTTGTATTAAATTTTTACACTTTTTGGCCCAACAGATAAAACTTAATTGATATTTATAGAAAAAAAAAACTAAAAAAATTGAAAACTGAAAATGTCCGTAAACGGCTTAAAAAGAGTCAAAATATTTTCAAAATTGTATGCTGTATATTAAATGCTAATATAAACATTCAGTGAAATTTTCATGTATCTACAGTAATTCGTTATTTAATTACAACAAAAAAAGGAAATTGCCACATGAGAAATCGAGTGAATATCCAATGTTGTAAAAATTTGAATTTCAAACTCTCATAAAAATTTAATTTGACTTTCCGGTAGAGATTTTTTTATTGATAAAGGTAGACAATCTTATGAGTAATCTTGTATTAGATTTTCAAATCTTAGATTTAAAAAGAAAAATTTTTACGAATTCTTAACTCAAAATAATTTGCTAATTTTCGTGATTTTTCCATATTTTGTCAATTTTTGAACTTTAAATGCTTATAAAAAAAATTGTGACTAAGGATTTTTAATATTTTTTATCTGCCTTTGAAACAATATATTAGGAGCCTTCTATTAAATTTTCAAGCTTTCGCAACCAATAAATAAAATTTTATTGATATTTCTAGAAAAAAAACTAAAAAAAAACGAAAAATGAAAATGTCCCTAAACTGTTCAAAATAAATCAAAATATTTTGAAAATGTTATCGTGTATAGAAGATGCAAATATAAACAACCAGTGAAAATTTCATGTATCGACGGTCATTTGTTTTAAAGTTACACCAAAAACCAGAATCGATTTTTTGGAAAACCGATTTTGCGTAAAAATTCCCGTTTTTCCTTAATTTTTATGTTGTTTTTCCCGGCGCTCTTGAAAACTACTGGGAAATTTAAATTTTGACCTCCCCAATGCACCAACGATATTCACTTTCCAATCGAACAAGATACTGAAGTCGAAAATCGAAGCTTTATTTCGACTACTTATCGTGTACACAGACACAAAAAAAATAAATATAAAAACACACATCATTGTAAAATCAATACATTCATCGTTTCACTCAGAATCTAAAACTAATAAAATTGGAAACTGAAAATGTCCCTAAAAAGTTCAAAATAAATCAAAATATTTTGAAAATGTTATCGTCTATAGAAAATGCAAATATAAACAACCAGTGAAAATTGAATGTATATATGGTCATTTGTTTTAAAGTTACACCAAAAACCAAAATCGTTTTTCTCGAAAACAGATTTTGCGTAAAAATTCCCGTTTTTCCTTAATTTTTGTAATAATCACATTAAGTCACAGTAATAAGTGACTTAGGTATAAGATTCAAAATAATAAAAAAACCATATGTTTTACATTTTGTCATGATAGTTATATTAATAGTTCAATTCAAATATAATATACTAAATTTCAAAATAATAAGATAATCATATTTTAGTGGTTTTACATTTTATGCACTCATACACATTATACTGAACACTGATATTCTTAACACGGGGCCGAACTTTCCTCAACCCACAAATAGTGAGGTTTATTATACAGTACAGTTTATGAGCTATCGGTTTTAGATAATTATATATCGATAGTTATTATAAAGCCGACTTCCGTCCATGAAACGGGACGAAAGTTACCGTATAAATTTACTACCTATAAAATATACATTTAGTAACAGCCTTGATTTAAATATAAATCAAAATGAGTATTGAATGAGTTTGGACAAACTTGAGTTGTCCGTCATAAATTTAAAGTTATAGTGCAATTATTATTCCACTATAAAAGACAAAAGTGTATGATAGATAACTATTTTTGAGAAAAAAATACTATATTTAAGCATATTTAATATTAAATTAATGTAGATAATTATGGATATTATGACTATAATGAGTTTTATGGAATAAATTTGTAGTCCTTTTATTACTTAGGTACCATTTATTTATCAGTTTTATTAAGAAATATTTGTTAAAAAGGTTAGACCAAATCATATTAATCCGGATATTAGGCCTATTATAACACTTAAATACTGAATAGAGAATTTAAAAAAAAATTTATTTATTTTGAAAATTCTATCATTATGTATGGAATAGAGTTATATTAACATCTGGTGAAAATTTTTACACGAAAAATATAAAATACATTTTAATTATAAAATTATTGATGGTAGTAAATTGGGATAAGTGTTTAGTGTGTGACGATTTTAAGTAGGTACAGTAAATTTAGAGTGCACAATAGTGGAAATGTGGTTTGGCGGTATTGTACTGAAAATGTGGTTTGGATACGTTATAGGTACGTCATAATCATAGGCGTGCGCACGGGGCAAGCCGGTCAAGCCCAGGCTTGACCTGAAACTTTTTAGGGGCATAGTAAAATGTGCGTATATATTTAAATATTTTATTATAATGCTTATATTATAATAATACTATCGTGGAGATCATGAACATTTTGTTTGTTGTGAAAGTATAAAAAAATCAAAAATATTTGTGTGTACCTACCTAACCCAACCACTACATACATTTTATTAATCTAAAAAAAAACATTATACCTTTATACAAATACAATAACTATAGTACTATAGACATTAATACTTAATAGGTTAATACATCAACATGTAAGTTGGTGTGTTAAAAAAAAAGTTAGAGGCGTTGTCCAAATATTAGGACACTATAATTTGTCCAGGCTCGACCAGAAATTTAAGTCTGCGCACGCCTATGGTCATAATTATAATTGTTTTAAAAAAATTTCGGGTATCGATTTCAGCAAATTTTTTTTATATTAATATCTTGAATTTTTGAATAAATAAATTGTGAATAATTTATTTTTTGATTAAATATAAATAATATAATATAATAATAATATATTATATTTTATTATACATTATTATAAACTGTAGTTTTTGGATACAACAATTAAAACGTGTGCGGTTTTTGGCATCTTTTTTATACTTTTTTAACACAGGTGCAGTTTATCGTTTAGAATCGCCGCCATCATATTCATCGACATCAACGGCCAAAAATCATAATTAGTTATAAACCTTAGGTATAAACCTATAAGGCTATAAGCCTATATAATACAATATCCCTTATATCACGAAGCTCCGGGTTTTATGCTATGCGGCTACAACCGCGGTCCTTATGTAAGTCCAGAGCTCTTGTCAAGAGCCACGTGGTTTACGGTCGAAGTACGACGCGGCGGTTTTACACACGGGCCTCCTGCCGTCCGCCACATCGACGGCGGCCGCTACACGTCTACCGTACCACGACCGCCCGCCAACCAGCTTGACTAACGCGAAATCCACAAGCCCCCACGAAGCCTACTCCAAATTTCCAACATTTCTGCTGATCGTGCTAGCCACTTAGTCAGGTGGACGATGGACATGGCTGTCCGATGCCCTGGGCTAATTTGACTAACCCGTGTTTCCATTGATAATACGTCATTATGGTAGGACGATGTATACGACGACCGCCTTCGTCCACCGACTTCGTCTACCACCTTTGTCTACCGACTTAAGGAGACACGCCACCAGAAAGTCCAAACTCCCCTACGGGTCCTAGGAGTGAACAGCCTGGCTATTCCGAATAGCTTCAGCCGCTAGTCCCACAGTTAAGGCGGATCTTGTTTTCACTAGATTATATTATCTAATATCAGTAATATCTTAAAATACTTAAAAAATCGGATAAATTGATTTATACCTATAGTAATAAATTTAATCTTCCTTCTATTTTAGTTTTGTTAGTAGGTACTGTTCTCAGTAATATCTTTTTAATTGTTGACTATCGACTGTAAATTATAGTCAAATATTCAAATTAATATGACAATATATAATAAATAATAAATAAATTTAATTAGCCGCTAGGTACTATATTATCGAGTATATGACAGAGATTTTTCATTGACGCTTAGGAATATAAACTATTTGTTAGTTTTTCCAATTGTTGATGTATTCCAGGAGTTAAGAAAACAATATTGTCGTATACTGGCAAAAAGCTAATACAATTATTTAAAACGATATTACGTTGCACTAGTTTGTTCATATTGAGTTTTCATTACGACTACAATACTACATTATAAGCCAAATTGAAAATTTGGTAGGTATTCCGGAAATAAGTAATAACGTTTTCCTTTTTTGGAGTCATAAGTATGTGGTTTTTGGATGCAACCATGTTAACTGCGCCCTGTTTGTTTATCCACATCACCATATTAGTGTATGAATTATACAACTTTTTGTTGTATAATTTGTGGTGGACCACTTAAGTTTGTTATTATTATATTTTTCTAATGTACTCAATTGATTCCTAATATTATGAAATATATTCACTTATATTGGGTTAACCTTTTTTCTGGGAAGTATAAACAATAATATACAGTGAAACGTCTAAATACTTTACACTCTCGGTCGCTGAAATGTTGTCAGTTACATAGGTAGGTAACAAAGCTTGCAAACGTTATAATAACCATGGGCGCAACTACAGTAAAATTTATAAGAGTGCTAAAATCTAATTTTAGATTCTGAGTGAAACGATGAATGTATTGATATTACAATGATGTGTGTTTTTATTTTTTTTTGTGTCTGTGTACACGATAAATAGTCGAAATAATGCTTCGATTTTCAACTTCAGAATCTTGTTCGATTGGAAAGTGAATATCGTTGGTGCATTGGGAGGTCAAAATTTAAATTTCCTAGTAGTTTTCAAAAGCACCGGGAAAAACAAAAGAAAAATTAAGGAAAAACGGGAATTTTTATGCAAAATCTGTTTTCGAGAAAATCAATTTTGGTTTTTGGTGTAACTTTTAAAAAAATGACCGTAGATACATGACATTTTCAGTGGTTGTTTATATTTGCGCTTTCTATACACGATAATATTTTCAAAATATTTTGATTTATTTTGAACTGTTTAGGGACATTTTCAGTTTCCAATTTTATTAGTTTTTTTTTTTATGAATATCAATAAAATTTTATTTGTTGGTTAAAAATACTTGAAAATTTAATACAAGGCTTATACTATATTGTTTCAAAGACAGATGAAAAATATTAAAAATCGTTAGTCACAGTTTTTTTTTTAAGCATTTAAAGTTCAAAAAATGACAAAATATGGAAAAATCACGAAAATTTGCAAATTATTTCGAGTTAGAAATTCATAAAAATTTTTCTTTTTAAATCTAAGATATGAAAATGTAATACAAGATTTCTTATAAGATTTCCTACATTAATCAAAAAAAAAATATTCTATAAGATAATCAAATTAAATTTTTATGAGCGTTTGAAATTCAAATTTTTACAACATTGGATATTCAGTCGATTTCTCATGTGGCGATTTACTTATTTTGTTGTAATTCAAAAACGAATACTGTAGGTACATGAAAATTTCACTGAATGTTTATATTAGCATTTTCAGTTTTCAATTTTTTTAGTTTTTTTTTTCTATGAATATCAATAAAGTTTTATCTGTTGGGCCAAAAAGTGTAAAAAATTAATACAAGGCTCCTGATATATTGTTACAATAGCAATTGAAAAATATTAAAAATACATAGGCACAATTTTTTTTTATAAGCATTTAAAGATCGCATTTTGACAAAATTTATCAAAATCTCGAAAATTATCAATCATCGTAATTAATAAATTATAAAATGTTCAGTTTTTATAGCTAAGGATTGAAAATTTAAAAAAAAGATTTTTATAAATAGTTCATACTGTAGCCAAAATATCAAAAAAATATATGAGCACAGTTATTTTGTACAGACATTTTAAGTTCAAATTTGGGACGAAATTACATATTAAAAAACCTAGCATATCTATTTTAGTTATTTTGTTGTGAGTGTATAATACTATTCGTGGGTATTTGAAACTTCTAAAGTACACTATATTATATATCTATGATAGTATCAGGGTTTGTTATTGATGTATAACGTGTTATAAGTACCTAATGGATATTGTGATATGATTAATTTGGAATTTATTATATGTCAATTTTTTTTTTTAATACCATAGATATGTATATAATATGTCCTAAACCTAGACTGACATACCGTCTTCGCTCAGAATCGTTTTTCTTATACAATGATATTGTATCATTGAATTCAAATTTAATAGCATCCATTATACAGTGACCCACTTGTAACCTACTGTACAGCAGAGCGACATCCACTTACCCAATTTTTTTTTGTTTATTTTGAAAGTCAAACACAAAGTAAAATAACAATAAAATATAAAATTGATATGTGATTTCCTCAAAAATATTATTCTCTATCTTTTTTGTAATGGGTGACTTTACTCTAAGATTACTTAAAAACATAGAAAAAATGATTCTGCGTTAATGCGCTTATGAGTTTTATCTTTGCTGCTCGTGGGCCAGAGAGAGAAAACAAATAGTGCCCTCACATCCTCTTAATAATTAAACAATCTAATATAAAATATCAAGTCAGCATAATATCATAATTACTTTAATTGAGTTTAAAACAAAAATACGACACTAGGACAATGTAGTAGGTATGTCATATCCATATGTTAACTAATGTAAAGCAGTGGTGGATTTATGGGGGGAGGGGTTTTGGATTCTCCCTAAAACACTATAAATATTTATGTTATATTGTATACAATTGTATAATATATTAATACAAGGTTATTTATATAATTATATACCTACCTATTCCAAATATACTGAAATAATATATTGTTAAATATATTTTTTTAAATTTTTCAACAATTATATGGTACCTACATTTATAAAAAGGTGGGTAAGTGGATGTCGCTCTGCTGTACAGTAGGTTACAAGTGGGTCACTGTATAATGGATGCTATTAAATTTGAATTCAATGATACAATATCATTGTATAAGAAAAACGATTCTGAGGGAAGACGGTATGTCAGTCTAGGTTTAAGACAAATTATATACATATCTATGGTATTAAAATAAAAATTGACCTATAATAAATTCCAAATTAATCATATCCATTAGGTACTTATAACACCTTATACATCAACATCAATAACAAACCCTGATACTATCATAGATATATAATAGTACTAGTACACTTCAGAAGTTTCAAGTAGGTACCCACGAATAATATTAGTTACATAAAAATAACTAGGTTTTTTAATATGTAATTTCGTCCAAATTTGAACATAAAATGACTATAAACATAAACTGTGGTTGTATATTTTTTAGATTTTTGGGAAAGAGAATTAACTACTTACGTGGAATCTTTTTTTAAATTTTCAATCCTTAGCTATAAAAACTGAACATTTTATAATTTATTAATTACGATGATTAATTTTCGAGATTTTGAAAAATTCTGTCAAAATTCGTTGTTTAAATGCTTATAAAAAAAAATTGTGCCCATGTATTTTTAATATTTTTCAACTGATATTGTAACAGTATATCAGGAGCCTTGTATTACATTTTTACACTTTTTGGCCCAACAGATAAAACTTAATTGATATTCATAGAAAAAAAAACTATAAAAATTAAAAAATGAAAATATCCGTAAACAGCTCAAAAAGAGTCAAAATATTTTCAAAATTGTATGGTGTATAGGAAATGCTAATATAAACATTCAGTGAAATTGTCATGTATCTATAGTTCTTCGTTTATGAATAACAACAAAATAATTGAATCGCTACATGAGAAATCGAGTGAACATCCAATGTTGTAAAAATTTGAATTTCAAACGCTCATAAAAATTTAACTTGACTGTCCGGTAGAGATTTTTTTATTGATAAAGGTAGACAAACTTATGAGTAATCTTGTATTAAATTTTCAATTCTGAGATTTAAAAAGAAAAATTTTTACGAATTCTTAACTCAAAATAATTTGCTAATTTTCGTGATTTTTCCATATTTTTACAATTTTTGAATTTTAGATGCTTATAAAAAAAATTGTGACTAAGGATTTTTAATATTTTTCATTTGCCTTTGAAACAATATATTAGGAGCCTTCTATTAAATTTTCAAGCTTTCGCAACCAACAAATAAAATTTTATTGATATTTTTAGAAAAAAAACTAAAAAAAAATGGAAAATGAAAATGTCCCTAAACATTTCAAAATAAATCAAAATATTTTGAAAATGTTATCGTGTAGAGAAAATGCAAATATAAACAACCAGTGAAAATTTCATGTATCTACGGTCATTTGTTTTAAAGTTCCACCAAAAACCAATTTCATATTTCTGAAAAATCGATTTTGCGTAAAAATTCCTGTTTTTCCTTAATTTTTCTCTTGTTTTTCTTGGCGCTTTTGAAAAGTACTGGGAATTTTAAATTTTGACCTCCCCAATGCACCAACGATATTCACTTTCCAATCGAACAAGATATTGAAGTGGAAAATCGAAGCATTATTTCGACTACTTATCGTGTACACAGACACAAAAATTAAAAAATTAAAAAATTAAAAAAAAAAAAAAAATATAAAAACACACATCATTGTAAAATCAATTCATTCATCGTTTCACTCAGAATCTATAATAAAAATAATAGGTACCTTTGAAATATATATTATTTTTAGGATAGCTCATGCGGGTATGGCGTTATCTTAACGACGACTATTGAGCGTTGGTCGGAAACCTAGGAAAAATTAAACCTACTGATTCTACTTATTTGTGCATACAGTGATACAATACAATGATTAACCAATATAAATTCATTTTTTTCCATTTTACATAGGTGGAGCTTGCAAACGTTATAATAACGTTATATTTGACGAAATACGATTGAAATTTGTAAAAGTAAATATAACGGAAAACTATAATCAAAAATAATTAAATACCGCAAAACAAAACATAATGGTTAACAAAATTATATTATATTATATCATTAAACAAAACATAATGCAAAACTTAAGGGGCCTCGCTACGGTCATTATTTAAGAGGCAACATTTAGGCAATTTCTAATCTTGTAAAGTCACCATGGGATCTATGTGTTAGTTGTAAGTAATTATTAGTGTGAGTGAAATTATATGTGGGTATTCTCTCTCGTACGCACATGCACATGTCAATAACCATATCAATTTCACTACACGAATTTTACAAAAACATACATTTGTTTTGATAAAATTAAAGTTAGTTAACGTTGTCTGATTTTGATTCTGAAAAAATATTTTAATTCAGCAGAAAAATGTCTGTAGATCGTACTAAACATTTTCCATTTTTAATATTATTTTTAATTTTAATTATGATTCGAAAAAGTTGATATTTTCAAGTTTTCAAATGCAGTTCACAATAATATAAAATTTTGTTTTTACAAAGTGCTTCGTAGGATCTATAGACAATTTTCTGGTGAGTTCAAATTTTTGTTCAGAATAAAAATCGAACTATGTTAACTAACTTTAATTTTGCCAATACTTTAGGTCTTTTCAGCTAAAATTGACAGCAGTAGCGAGGCCCCTTAATTTATAGAATTTCATTGAACGAAAAATAACACAATACGAAATAATAAAATCTATTTATTTAGAATTTATATTGGTTTCGTAGAAATATTTATCTCATGCCTACGGACATTATAATTGATTATATTATATTCCGTATCCGGCCATTAACTACTCGCATTAGTTATTATTAATACTTTTAATAGGTATTAAACTTTACTATTAACACTATTCTAAACACCTAACGATAAATGCAAAACTTGGATAACGTTTTAATTCTGAACAACGATAAACACAAAACAAGTATAACGTTTTAGTTCTATATAACGACAAACACAAAAAAATTGTGTAACGTTTTAATTGTAAATAAAACATACAACGGATTTTTATAATACGATTTTAATAATTATTATATTAAGCGTGTTTTTTCAGAAAGAAAAATATTTGATATACATTTTTATTGAGAAAAATCTGTAGGTACAAATGAGCATTATATGATAGAATATAATTTATGATCACTCCGATCAGAATCTAATACTTAAATACACTATCGATCATTGTGCTGTCTGTGAATTTACTACAGCTGATAATTGATATACCTATTATATATTGTATTCATATTTTTATTACTTATATTATATTAAACTAATTTAAATTAATTTTTATTTTATATACTGATCATTTTAACAATGTTACCAGCATTTAAGCTTCATAACATAATATATTGTATATTATACTCTATGATTTTGGTATACCTACTAAAACTATATTTATTTATTACATATTATATTATGTTATGAATATAATATTATATTAATTCTCCACTAAGTGTCCAATATTCAGAAAGTACGCTATTTAGAGGTGTCCGTTGGTGGAGATTTTACTGTTATATCATATGTTTATTGTATTATTAGAGAATATTATATCATACATTACAATAAGTACCTAAAAATATATATAGTATATCATAGTGTATTTATATTTTGTATAAATCGTACAACATACATAATATAACATAATATTATACTTATCAATGAGTAAGTAAATTGATAACATAACACTTGATATTTATGGGGTTTAATATCAGACATTTTTATGACATTTTGAGAATAATTAGAAATTTTAATATTAAATATTCATAATATATAAATCCAAATACTAATTAAAAGTATTTCAAAAATGGTACCATCGTCCCATGTCTGAATCCAGTACCAACAAGAGTTGTTGAGTAATTATGAGATTACATAAAAATAAAACGGTTTTGCGTGGGACCAACACACTAGTACTTATAATGTAATATACAGTAGATTTACCAAATGTTCAAATGTTCACACTACATAGGAAATATAGAAAATAACTTTATCGACAACGTAACATTTTTATTTTTGTTTATATTAATTATAGACAATAGTTTTTTTAATAAACAAATTAAAAAAATAAAATAATAACAGGGGGAACGTAGGTAACTGTAATCGCTCAGATGTACAGTAGGTATAGAGTGTCGGAGTGTACCTCGTAATTGAGGAGTAAATAACTATGATGTGTACTGTGTTAAATTTGAATTTAAAATCATTGCATATAAAAATTCGATTCTGATCGAAGACGGTCTAATTCAGTGGCGGCGTGAACTATTTTATTTTAAATTTTATCACACAGACCCGTGGGGGCAAAGCCCCCACACCCCCCAATTCACAATTCTACAACGATAATATACTTTGTTATGTTAATATCAGAAATATAATAAAATTATTATAAAATTTGTATAATTAATAGTATTAGACATTAGTTGACCATATTTATTTATTTATTTTTTTTATTAATGTTAAGACTTCGACAACTTAGGTCATTAGCCTGTGGTACTGTAGATTTGTTACACGTGTGTGTTTGTTTTGGCAGAATTTTTTTATTTGGGGCATCCGCAGGTATTTGCCATGCCCGGCTCGGAGATGGCGGCACTTATTCACCGTGACTTGCCCAAAGAAAATTGCCGCCCGCGACCAAGGAATCAAGCTGACACCGGCTGAGTCGCGACCTATGCCTTACACCACTCGGCCACTCCGTCCCCTTGACCATATTTCATAGGTGGTTTTTAATATCCGTACCCGTGGGGGGGGGGGGTACCACCACCTAATTGGTCGTGAGGCAATTGCCTCATGAAACACCCTATCACGCCGCCGCCAGCCTATATCACTAAATGCTAAGTATATTTTATGATAAATTTGTATTGTAATTAAAGTCATTTATTTTAATAGGTACCTATATATTATACTAGTAATACAGTAAGTTAATTTAATTTTTGACGGAAATATTGCGTTTAAAAATTATATTGTGCGTACCTAAGAATATTATAATAATTATAAAATTATATAAATATTATAATAATGTATATTATGTTTATGGTTACCTTTACGTTTCAAGTACCGAATGATATTTTTAAATTACAATCAAGAAACTAAAATCGCTATTCTTTACATGCAATAAATCAGAGTAAATTACATGTAGGATAATTTTGTCTTCATCAATACCTATCATTATATTAGTTAAAATGTTTTTTATCTTACGATAAGACCAGAACCGGCCACCTCTGATACTCATAATATAATATAATATAATATTATTATTATTACAAGCACGAGAGCAGGATAAAATCTCATCCGGGGCAAGATAAAAATTACTTATAATTTAGTTACAGCGATATTGATATTAAAGTACCTACATGCAATCAAAAATGCCCAGGGAGAGCAATATCCCCCTGGCCACATCTGTGCGTCTCCGCTTGGCTGTATACTCGTATATATAAAATTACAGTGTATTATAGGTATATAGGTAAGCTATACAAAATAAAATATTATTATTATAGGTCTGCTTTCCGAAAATTCCATAAAACGGTTCGACTCAGAGCAGACGGGTCATAGTGGGTGGTATCTATTCTTATCGTATGGCGTCTCTTTTCTCGGAAGCAACACAATACATGTGTGCACAGGCCGATCGGAGACTTAGTACCTAAAAGTATTGTGATAACAATAAGACGCCGTGTGCGTCACGTACTTATTATATTATTATATTATTATTTCGTCCTGTCGTACCTACGCGTTGGTATCTTGTCGCAGTTTTATTTGTGTCCGTCACGAAGAATGTTTTTCGGCCGCCAAGTCTTGTGTACACAAATGTATAGAACAAAACGGACAAAGATGTTGTTTCGGTGGTAGTTGGTGTTCCGCAGCAGCTGCAGACCATCGACTGGGACCACACCCCACTGGGACCATATTCTACCCTAGGTACCACATTCCATCGCAGCAGCTGCACTGCACATTCACACCCATATTCACATCATGCCCCATCGACCGATTTCGTTACGATTCTTCCAGAATATTATATATTATATTATATACATTTTATCATTATAACAACACCTTATACACATAATATATATTTTTTCCGTTTTGAACCGACAGCAGAGGAGAGTTGTTGTTTACACAATTCTACTCCTCTGCTGCCATCGTTTATTGACGAATAACATTTATGGCACACAATAAATCACATACAACATTTGCATACATAATATATTCTATTTAATAAGCATATCATGAATAAATAACGAGGAAATTGTCGACTGAGCTTCGTCACCAAGTAATGCCTAGTCTCTTTCTTTCCTCCTATTCGCACCCGTACGCACCCGCAGCGCCGGTCTGACACATAATATATCTAATATTATTATAGTTAGATTAATTAATATATGATAAATAATAATTCAATAAGCACCTAAACTCGAATACGCGACGATGTTTGTATTACAAATTTCTATAAGCATTTATCACGTGTCGGGAGAAGTATTTGAATTCACGTTCCACGGCGTGAAATTATTTACCCGAGACCCAAGGTTATTTAGAAGATATGATTTGGTGTAATACGGTGCTATATCATAATAGCCCTCCCCAGAAGTTACTACTGTACTACACTGCTGGAAATGGACGTATATAAATATAATATAATATTATATAAGCCACGATGTGGCTATCTACTAGAATCACGGAAAAAATAGTCCCACACTAGGAAAAAAAGGTTAGGTTAGGTTAGGTTAAAAATGAACGAAAAAATATCAAAATTGAAGTATAAATATGTTAAAACTGTATTGAAAAATACATTAAAGTTACATAAACATCATATAATAATATAAAAAAAATGTTAATTACTTATTTAAATTACATATTAAAATATAAAATTTAAATTAAAATTTAATTTAATACAAGTCCAAAATAATAAAATGTAATACAATAGTCAATAATAAATACAATTAAAGTACCAATATAATTTATTATAATAATAATGCTATAAAAATGAAATATTATAATTAGGTACACTTCTTGACATCTTTCTTATTTTATGACTTAAGCCTGTTAAAAATGCCTGTTTATAGGTACATATACATATAACCTATTATTATACCAAAAAACTTTTGTTTTTATGTAATGTTCCTAATCAAAATTCAAGTTATTAGTATCTACAGTAATTTCGAATATATTATGTATATTTTATTAGTTTACTATATTTGAAAAACCATCGAGAATAAATTCCTATTATAACAAACTAAAATTTTTTAAAAATTATTTCCGCTAATTACCTTTCAATTTATGATAAATAATTTACAATATAAAAAAAATTTATATTTATTTATACAATTTGATATATTCCATATTATCAATACACTAAAACTAAATAGTAAATTACTTAATTATAACAAAAGCCAAAAATATGATTGAAAATTAAATAAACATATTATTATATATACACTAGGTAGATATGTAAGCTCCCTTTTATTTTTTAGGATATTATATGATTTTTTTATGTAACTTAAATGTATTTTTCAATACAATTTTGAAATATTTATACTTCAATTTTGATATATTTTCATTAATTTTTTTTCGGGACTTTTTTCCTAGTGTCGGACTTTTCTTACCGGGACTTTTTTTTCCGATTACCATCTACTAAGTATATGACTTACATAAATCCTTCAAATTTGGTCTAGACAAAGGTATGACTGCGAGTCTGATTATATGGACTAAAAACACGTAGGTATTTATAATATTATACGGCTATTATAGTTAGGTACTTGGTAGTGTCTTGATGTCATAGATTTATGCTTTAGGAATTGATTAAAAAAACGGAGGTCATTTGTAAAGGTAAAATAATAAGTTTTTACTGATTACAACAGTTTATCAAAATATATGTGTGTGTTTAAATTTATTTTATATATTTTTAAAAATTCCTACCACGTACTAGCTCGCATCTTCATAATCTATGTTTACTCGATACAAGTTCTAAATAATTTAATATATTATTATTAACTACAATAGAAACCTGCATGGCTACATGATATAAACATAACAATGCATATAGACTTACTTTAGACTTACTATAGACTTATTTTCCGTGGGCTTTTGTTCCGCCTACCAGACTTATTATTACAGATATTTTACACAGCTTAAAAATGTTCAGACGACAGGTTTTTTAGGCATATTTTAACGTCAAGACATCAAGATAATTTTGAAAGACTTTTGTCCACAATAATATAAAAACATAGTATTTTATAGAGCTGCTCACAAATGGCCATATAAATATAGCTACCTAGTGTTGGTAATTTATTCTGGTTTATCTCGTTTTTTCCTGCAAATGCATAATTTCTAAAGACCTAACTACTATATTAAGTGACGATTTACGGTTTTGTCTTGCAGTATCGAATTATAATACTATCTAACCTATACTTACATTATTAAATTAAGACGTGTACTCCAAAATACACCTCTCTAAATGACACTAATACTATATTTTTTAGTTTGAAATATGGAATAATTATATAGGTAGGTATGTAAAACATTTTATATTCATGTGTATAATTCGTATAATAATCAATAGAGAATAATATAATAACCATATAGTAAAATATGTTCAAGTTCCATAGTAATATTGTAGTAGGTATTTAAAAGAGAATACAAAATAATTATTCTACCATAAGATATTGTTCCACTCTAATAATCTACACACAAATTATTTTATTATAACGATTCGATTAGTTAGAATGGTTAAAATACCAATTATATTATATTATATTATTCGTTAGTTTATCTACTAAGTGCTTTTAAACTTGATATTAATTCCATAGTATTATTTTATTTTAATTTTGTTTAAATCATAGTATTACAACTGCAATATTTAAAAATAAAAACTAATAAATGTCGGATGTTTAATTCAATAATATATATTATCAAAAACTACCTAATGTTGTTTTCTATTTAATTTACATAAACTAGGTATGCATATATTATATGCATTCAATAAACCAGTACCATTTTTAAATATGATACTCGTTTGTATTAAACCTATAGGGCAGGGGTCACATACTGGTGAACCACGGTCCGCATCCGGTCTTCAGAAACATTTTTTAAGGACCCTAATGGCTGCTTAATTATAAAATATATAATATAGTTTTTACATTAGATTTTTATAATAAAATTAATAATAAAAATATTTTCCGATGTTGTGAGTATGGTATACATATATTATATATTATTTCCGTGTCTCCTTCACAGAGCGTTACGTTGAAAGCCCATCATAGGTGCAAAAAAAAAAATCCAAGAAGTTGATTGATAGGTAAGTTAGTAACGTTAGACACTTGCGCAGCTGCGTTTTCGTATGTCAAAAAAAAAGGATATCTAAGAATTTCCAATGTACGTTTTATTACAATTTAGTAGGATTGCTATTAACTGTTAATATGTGAAAAAAGTGATTGGGTATTTAAATATGTTGGACCGTGGGAAGTTTGTAGGTAACCTCTGTAATAGGTAGTAGAGGGTAGAGACTATAATATTTAATGTATGCTAATAACGTCATCATCGCCCCGTAAAATACGAATTAAATTATAATAACAATGGGGAGGCATGGGTCTCATTTTTGAGTAACCGTGTAGATATGCATATTTTTATGGTAGTGTAATAGACAATATTTTCTGGTGTATACCGTGTGCTTCCTACAGAGTGATTGAAAAAAAAAAAAACATTAAATTATTTTCATTACTATAACTCAAATTTATTTTTTGTTAATGATTCTATTTACGATATTTTCTCCTGGTAGTTCTCTTGTAAGTAAACGAATCCTTAATCCGACAATATCTACTGACGTACCACGTATAATTTATATATATGTATATTTATTGTCACTGTACGAAATATAAATTTCAATGTAATATAATATTATATGGAGCGGGTGACCAGAGTTGATACATACCGGACGGATTTTTGTATTAGTCATTCGGATTTAGGCAGTTAGGCAAATCAATGTTAGCAAAAAATTCAATTAATATTTAAATATAAACAAAGCCATTCATCAATCTCCATATCTGCACGTTTGTTGTCAAATACCTAAACCTATTGTTCTGTGCCTACACTAAACATTTCTTGTGGGCTATGATGTTAGTAACATCGCACTGACAGTACAAGAGGGCCGTATATCAAAAATGGTATATATTGTACAAGAGATAGTTTTTAATATTTAATAAGTTATAGACTACAGTAATTTTGGTAGTTTACCCCACATAAGTATAACGAATTGTATTCAAAAATTTCCTTTAAGTTTGATTATGCACTTTTTACAAACTTAAACTTACTAGAAATTAAAAAAAAATGTGTACCCAAGGCAGCAAAATAATAAATACACCACTGGATCAAATAGAATTCTACTATTAGAAACGCACAAAAAAAAAATAATTTAAAAACCATTATTTATCTATTATTTTATCGTGTTGTATAGAAACTGACATTAGTATTCAATTTTGTTCTTAACATTTGTGTAATTGTGTTTGCCGAGCGTACCCAAGCGATAATAAGAGGTCATAAGATCAATTTTATAAAATGATATTGTAGTATATTGAAATCAAAAAATATATAATGGCCTACGAACATAAACTAAACATTAAATTGTGTATAATCATATATTTGTATTGATTAATAATAAAGCTATTCATGCACTCCAAAAATAATGATCAAATATTAACTTATCTCACTTATAGCTTTTATATTTTTGTCTATAATATAGTTTATAACATAATATTATATATATGGGATAATATGAATAAGTAAAAATCGATAGCCATCACAATAATATTGGTTGGTACCTACTCATATCAATAAACATATTATTTTAAAATTTATAGCAAGTATATTCGTAAATTAATTTAATTCTGTGTTTAAAAACCAGATTGTTTAGTACCAATACTAAAGTTACTAGGTAGGTAGGTAGAAAGTAGAAACTCAAAAAAAAAAAATAAGATGAGAATTAAGAATGAAATATATAATAACACACACGCTTAGAACTAATCAGATGTACATATTGAACAATTTATCAAAACCATCATTGAATTTTTCTGAATAATAAAAAAAGGAAATATATGAACAAAATTATACCTATGTATTATATTACCTAGGTAAGTATAATATATAATCTTTGACATTAGCACATTTCACAACGAACGAGTTGTACATATATTATGTTATGATGTGTGGGTTCTTAACTAGGGTAATTAATATATCAGATTTACCTAATATTAATTATTAAGTATACTGTAATACAGGTATTTAGTGCCTAGTACCAATTTATTAATTGCATTTTTTTTTATATGATACTTTCCTAGCTAAAATGTGTTTTTAACGTAATATTATTAATATTAAGCTTTACAAATTATTTTATTATTGAAATGAATACCTACTTAATAGGCGACAGCGGCCTAAAAATTGTCCAAAGAAACAAAAATAAATAAAAACACACATCATTATAAAATCAATATATTCTTTTGTATCTTATTCTTTCCGCTCAAAATCTAAATAATAATTGGTGTACTTTGTCTTTATACATTTTTTTTTATAATAGGTAGGCAAAATATTCTTACATTTCATAGGTATGTAAGAAAAATACGTAAACTATAATTTTGGTTAGTACTTTAGTGTGTTCAATAGGATGAATGTACAATACAAATCGAAATAATACCTCATAAATCTAATATGCGTAATAGTTTATTTAAGACCTAGGAAAAACAAAATATCTGTTTCACGTCAAGTCGAATTTCCTAAAATTATTACTTGTCATTTAAATAAAAAAATAACAATGGATATTTTTTTAAATACCATTGATTCTATTTAAAAAATTGTGCTCAATAGTAATTCTATTCAGGTCTCAGGTGAGTAGTTCCGAGTAAGCTATAAAAGAGCACCTAGATGAATTAGTAAAAATTTAATTTTAGGGGTCTACGAAAAAGGAAAAAAATTGGTACGTGGTCTACGGGGAAAAAAAAAGTTGGGGAACCTCTGCCAACACGTTATTGAGTTAATATATTTTATTTGTGATTTTTTTATTATTATTGTCCAATATATTGATAATTTTTTTAAATTTTATTTGTGTGTAGTTATCATTATTATCTAGTATTCAAGTTGGTTATAATTTGATATTTTTGCAATTCACATTTTTCGAACCACTTGTAGCCTTGTAGACCATGTTCGATACTTGTAACGATGCATTCGACGGGCTGCAGCCTGCAGTGAATACACTCGGACCCTCGGTATTATAGACATTGTAAGTTATGTCGAAGGTCATGTTCCCGGAATTCTATGAAACCGAAAAGTAATGTACTGAGATGAGATAATATAATATAATGCATTACAAAAACGGCCGCAGCACTGCTAACAACATATAATTCCGAAGACTGGTTTTAACATCTGCCGTCCGTTCAAACACCAAATAATATTACCAATATAATAAATAATATAATAAAAACAATTTATAATCCACCCTTGTCAAACCGAACCGTTTTCGGTCGGTTGCAGTTTGTCGCCACTAAAGTATTTACGACCCATCTAACATTTCTAAGGTATCTCATACAGATAAAAGAAGCTAACATATTATTACACGAAAAAAACCTATAATTATACGAACTAACGTTTTCAGTTTGAACCCTGGATAAAAAGATCAAAAAAAAAAAAAAGAACAAGGATAAAAGAACAACTTTTAAAAATTTAAAATATATTGATTGGTTATAAAAATAAAAATAATATTAAGGGGTATCAAATATCAATAGTATGGAAAAATACTAGGTATGAAAACTAATTTTTGTATTTCCAATAATATATGGATTATTGAGTGGTTTGAGAGTAAAACATCTATTATCAATATTGTAGAAGAGAATCTCAGATAAGCAATAGTTGATCTGTGACAGTATAAAAGTAAATTTGATAAAGCCTATTTTAGAATACACGTTTAATAAAAGTTGAACAAATCTCCACGTTAATATCTATTAAAACCTCCATGGTAAATAATATTTATTGATGACATAATGTTGTCATGTAAAATGTAAAAAATGTTCCCTATTTAGTATAGTATAGATGTCTATGCATTTATCAAAGAAAAAGCCAATGGGCACAGGGGGGCCGCGGCCCACCCTCCTTCCCCGTGCGCACGCCAATGGTGGGATATGTATAAGCATTCCATTATTACCATAATACCATTAAATTCATGTATAAATTGTATAAACAATGTAAGTTTGTAAATAGTTTATAAAACGTCACTTTAAACATATTTACCTATATAATTTGTAAATTAATATAAAAGACTTTACATAAAATATTATATCTTGGAAGTTGGTACCTACCTACATATTATAATTTATAATATAATATGATGATATTGGTTAGATAAAATGCTCTGTTAGGGTCTGGTCACTGTATGGCGGTTCCGCCTCTCAATAATATCTTTTAGTTAGGCATTACTTTTAGATTTATACCTAGTTTATACCAGTTTCTTTTACTTTTAAATTCATATTTTTATTCGTATCGTTCCCTATATAATATGATTCATATTCAGGATTTTTTTATGGGGGGGGTCCAAAATTTTTATTTTATCTGTTCTCTAATTATAATTATAGTTTAATTCATTACCAAAATATTACTGTTAATAACTATAATATAGTTACAATAGTCAATAGTTATACACACACTCACAGTACATATACAGAAAGGTTTATAACAATAGGTAGGTACTATAATTTGTAAATGTAAATGTAGATATCTATAGGGGGGGGGTCCCCCCCTTGGGTACGCCCTTGCATTTATGACTATATGACTAAACGACCTTTTTTTTTTTTGCTTATCGGCCTGTCTCCGGGGCTGCTTTCTTTCAAAGGTGGCAACCCTAAATATGAACCTGAACGCGTTTACGAGCGTTCATGAACGACCTTCTTTCCAAACACTGGTTTATACTACCTACCTAGTTTGTACATTAAAATGTAAATCTTATTTAAAACTAATACATTTACGAATACACACCATATTATTATAGCCAATCGTAATCCACATCTATTATTCGTTAATACAACACAGCGACAATAATTTAACTAGACAAATAATGAAATTAAATAATACAATTCAAATTTAAAATAATATTATTGATTTTTAACTTAAGAAAAATATCATACTTTAATCAGATACTAAATAAAAACTTTTTAAAAAAAATCATAAAGTAATACAAATTATATTATATTGACATACCTGTACAAACATCAGCAAACACACTTGGGCGAATGTTAGTTCCCACACGAGATATAGCAGGTAAAAATGACACTCGGGTAAGCATACGTAAGTTCCCACACGAAAAAAAACCACACCGAATACAAGCTTCTTTCCCACTTTATTCAGACTTACGACTGACAACTTAAATGTAGTTGATGTGGTTAAAATGTGTTGCATAAAAAAAGTACAATACATTTTTTTATTTAACCTAGTCCAAATATATAATAAAAAATAATAATAAAATATGTAGGTATGGTCCGCATGTTATTTGTACAGGTATAAAATAATAATAGTTATAATAATTATAATAATAGTAATAGAAAAAAATTAATTTAATTTGGCCTATTGCGAAAGCTCAAACACTTCACATAGTCATACTGTGTAATTATTTTTAAGTTATAATTTGATATTTTGTTATTGATATAGTTTCCCCCCTAGTATTTGGGCTAGTGCTAGTTCTGATGCAAGTCTTACTACAGACACTTGCGAAAGTACAAATAATATGTGGACCTACACATTATATTATTAATTTTTATTACATATTTGGACCAACTACTTTTAAGTTGTAAGTCCTGAATACAGTCTGAATACATTTTCGTGTGGAAACTTACGTAAAGGTGTATTTTTTTCCGTGAGATAACTTACATATGTACCCGCTAACCTGATATTATGTTTCGTTTGGGAACTTACTAAACCCCTTCCTACTTATAATAATTGTTAAGTTATAAACGTAGGTAGGTACCAGTAGCGTACGCAGGATTTTAGTTCGGTTAGGGTTTTACATATTTTTTTCCAAACAGTTTTATGTAATTGGTTATAACAAATTATAGTTAGTCTCAAATTTAGTCTAAGGCAGTAGTAAAAGGCAGACATTTCAGGGGGGGTTAGAACCCTAGAACCCTACCCCTGCGTACGCCATTTTTGATAGAGTAATGCTTATATTGGGCATTATTATTGAAAATAATATAACTACACTTATATTCTATAGTCAACATCATTTGATTTTAATGGAGGATTCGGAATAATTTAGTGCACATAATATTTTATAATATTTGACAAAATCGGATTTTGAAATATTTAAAAATATGTATTATAAATATTAAAATATGTAGGTAACTACTTCATAACCTCAATTTTAAGCTTACCATACAACAATTTAACAATACTGAGTACTGACAAATTTTACTATATAGGTACTTTGATATTTTTAAGAAAATATACAATTACATATACCTATCTTTTAAATTATTTACATTTAAATGTATAAATTATAAATTTATACTGACTATATATATAATATATACTGACTACCTACTGAAAAACGATATTTTATTATTTATTGAATTTGAAACGAATATCGGGTAACTGTGCCCAAAATAAATTTATTTTTCCGTAGGTTTTTTTCGAAAACCTTCACCTTAACATTTCATAATGTAATTTATTTTACATTGTGTGTGATTCAGCAGATGGCAACTGTTATAAGTACTGACCGTTTTTAAATGTATAGAAATGTGCATGAATGCATATCCGGCCATAACCATTTTCGAACTAAGACCCATAAAACTAATCCCAAGTTCACAAATAAAAATTACCCACATTATTTTCATTGATGCGAGTAGGTACAGTGTACATCCGGAACGAATTTACTTTTACCCAGTGTTCTGGTTTTCTTAGAATTTGGAAACTTATTGTATAATCATATTAACAATGTAAACATTTTGGGTCTTATTTCACATATTTTTTTAATTGTGCATTTGGCATGCTGTTTGACTGTTTTTCGAATAGTGCAAACCAATCGTCTTATATATAATATTATCCCAGCTGTGTAACACGACTTCCTCCTGAAAAAAATAACTAATATAAAATACGGTTTATATATCAGAGAATCTCACGTTTTAGTGTAAGTACCTACCTCTATATTCAGATATTATAGCACTTGGTATATTTTCGAACATGGTTCAGACAACTCTCTACATTATCTTGATATCTCAAAGAATAACCTTTGACATTTTCGTCAAAATCGGTCTAGTAGTTTTTAGTCTAAAGGCAACGATAATAATATTATATAGATAAAACATTTTACAAATAAACTCTGATATTCGTTTTAAGATATAATTTATTTATTCGAGGCCATAAACGGGACGATTTGATGTAGCTGTCCGACTAACCAACGGCAATAATTTATAAAAAAAAAAATTCCACAGATGGGAACTCTTAATTCCTGTGTTAGCACCTCTTTAAAGTGCGAATATATAAAAAATAATTATATATTTATATATAATTATATTTATAATAATATATAAATATATACATTATACATACAAATTAATTCCTTACCTATATTTAGGAGAATGGCAGTAGCACGACGTTCTATAATATTGTGTGAAGCACTTGACCGGAATTTTTGACAAAATTAGCACATACCTACCATGACTATTAAATAAGGATGAAGATTACCAAAATTCAATAAGCATTTTACTCAAGCTTACAAAGCGTTCCACTTCATGTCATTTTAAAATAATCCATGATTATAGTCAGTAGAAATATTACGTTATGTTATAATATTGTATGCTATGAATTAGTTTTAAATTATGCATGATAAAAAAATATATAGTTATATTATTAAATTATAAGTAGGGAGTTTTGCTTTTATTGTTAAATAATATATTTAATTTTGTTTTTTTATGTGTATGACACTGCGGTGTGATTATAATTTTGATATAATTTCAATTTTTTTTTATAGTACATGAAATTATATTATGGTAAATTTCGTCAAATTTGGTTTATGTGGCAATACGACTCGAGTCTCGAACTCAATAATTTTACTAAATTATAATTTTGAATAATATGTATGCAATAACAAGATATAATAAATTGTAAGTCAACACCATCGTCTTAAGGACATAGGTAGATATAGGTACTTAGGAATTTAGGATTATGGAAAAACTTCTGAAGTACTATAGAAGGCTATTAAAATTTAAAACCATTGTGTAAATCAAACTACTTTTACTCGTAAAACATGGGCGGCTGCAAATACGTTGGCTCATTCATTAACCCTCATTATCTCGTTAATCATTTTTTAAACTGGGTATTTAATGTGTTTACTTAAATTAAAAAAATAGTGCTATATGCTTACATACTTTAAAAAGGTGGGCAAGTGGGTGTCGCTCTGCTGTACAGTAGGTTACAAGGGGGTTACTGTATAATGGATGATATTAAATTTGAATTCAACGATATAATATCATTGTATAAGAAAAACGATTCTGAGTGGAGACGGTATGTCAGTCAATGTATAAGACATAGGTATTATATACATATCTATGGTATTAAACAAAAAATTGACCTATAATGGTTACCTATAATAAATTCCAAATTAATCATATCAAAATATCCATTAGGTACTTATAACGCGTTATACATCAACAAAAACCGTGATACTATCATAGATATATAATAGTACACTTTAGAAGTTTCAAGTATCCACGAATAATATTATTCAATCACAACAAAATAACTAAAATAGTTATTCTAGGTTTTATATATGTAATTTCGTCCAAATTTGAATTTAAAATGTCTGTAAAAAATAACTGTGTTCATATATTTTTTAGATTTTTTGGTTACAGTTTGAACTATTTACGAGAACCTTTGTGTTGAATTTGCAATCCTTAGCTATAAAAACTGAACATTTTATAATTTATTAATTACAATGATTGATAATTTTCGAGATTTTGATAAATTTTGTCAAAATTTGATCTTTAAATGCTTATAAAAAAAAACTGTGCCTATGTATTTTTAATATTTTTCAACTGATATTGTAACAATATATCAGGAGCCTTGTATTAAATTTTTACACTTTTTGGCCCAACAGATAAAACTTTATTGATATTTATAGAAAAAAAAACTAAAAAAAATTGAAAGCTGTAAAGGTCCATAAACAGCTCAAAAAGAGTCAAAATATTTTCAAAATTGTATGGTGTATAGGAAATGCTAATATAAACATTTAGTGAAAGTTATTTGTTTTTGAATTACAACAAAATAAGGAAATCGCTACATGGGAAATCGAGTGAATATTCAATGTTGTAAAAATTTGAATTTCAAACGGTCATAAAAATTTAATTTGACTTTCTTATAGACATTTTTCTTTTGATAAAGGTAGACAAACTTATAAGGAATCTTGTGTTTAATTTTCAAATCTTAGATTTAAAAAGAAAAATTCTTATCTCTAAATAATTTGCTAATTTTCGTGATTTTCCTATATTTTGTCAATTTTTGAATTTTAAATGCTTATAAAAAAAAATTGTGACTAAGGATTTTTAATATTTTTCATCTGCCTTTGAAACAATATATTAGGAGCCTTCTATTAAATTTTCAAGCTTTCGCAACCAACAAATAAAATTTTATTGATATTTTTAGAAAAAAAACTAAAAAAAAATGGAAAATGAAAATGTCCCTAAACAGTTCAAAATAAATCAAAATATTTTGGAAATGTTTTCGTGTATAGAAAATGCAAATATAAACAACCAGTGAAAATTTCATGTATATACGTTCATTTGTTTCAGAGTTACACCAAAAACCAAAATCGATTTTTTGGAAAACCAATTTGGCGTAAAAATTCCCGTTTTTCCTTAATTTTTATGTTGTTTTTCCCGGCGCTTGTGAAAACTACAGGGAAATTTATACTTTTGACCCCCCAAAGTACCAACTAGATTCACTTTCCTATCAGAAAAGCTACTGATGAAGAAAATCCAAGCACTTTTACTGTCCTAAAACGTGATGACAGACACAAAAAAAAATAAAAAAAAATAATAAAACACACATCATTGTAAAATCAATACATTCATCGTTTCACTCAGAATCTAAAATACTAAATATGACGAACAAATTGTAAATGTTGTGTCTTTTTTTCATATATTTAAACGTCGCCTAGTAAAAACCCCTTATAGATTAGTATCCTCTGTGGTGCACATTATAATAGGCATTTGGTGCTAGGGAGAGCCGCGTATTATCGTAGTACGCTGTTAACATAATTTATTATATTTGTTGTACCTATATACACATGACTTTAAAAAATATCATATTACCAGAAATTATTATTACATACGAAGCAGAAGTCAACTAATGCAGAGTCAGCTAAATTGAAATGACTACGAAAGGTGATGGTAATGACGGGAGTGGGGTTGTCGATCATTTGAGACCAGTCATTTAACATTTTTAATAATTGTTCTATTTTGAATATCGAATTTATTATATATTTCGGTAGCATTTTATCTTTAATCATGGTTGTTCTAGTGTAAAGTGACCTTAGAGTTCTAGAGTGTAAATCCTGCCAGACCTTGTTTGATTATCTTTTTGTGCAGTGCCTACTTGTTATCGTGGTCACCAAAAAGAGAATTTGAGTAAACTTTTACAGCAAGTGTCGATAATTTACTCGTTTGACGGTTTGGGAATCGGAAACCGAAATATACCTATCTGTTATGTACGCCAAGCCGAACATATTTTTAAAATGCATAAGTACCTATTTCATATATTATGTTCGTCACATATATGTACCAACTTATTGTATGGTAGATTTAAGCCGGGTAGGTTCGTCCGTGCCTATAATATATTATAATATTTTTTTCAGCCGGCTTGAATGTTGTGTGTCGACGACTAACAACGTGGGCGATTCATCCACAGCAGGCAGTCCGTCCTATCCGAACTCGGAGGGAGCCGCACTTCCTTAACGCCATATTATATTATACTATTGTGCCGATAAGGTCCGGGTACCCGAAATGATATTATGAAAAAAAAATATATACCGAGAATACTGTGTATAGACTATAACATATATGTTTATAACCATAGTTCGTGAAATATAATATAATATTATACTGCATCCAAGAAGCCCCGGTGCCGATAATAATAATACATTATTTTTAAGCCGGGTCGTAGGACCAGTATTTTAATGCTTTCAAACAGAAAGATTTCCAAATAACGATATTCCTTCCATACCATTAACAACATAATATATTATCTAACCCCTGTCGTCCTGAGTCGCCGTCTCCTGTCTGTGTGTGATGTGTCGCCACATTCACGACCCGTCTATACACGTGTGTTTATTTAGTCACAGGCAGTTCAAAGTAATAAACATAATACACTAAAAGCCTATACAATGTTATAATACATGGTACGTGTTCAGGGAAGGTCGAGTGAGCTTAGGCTTATTCAACAGCGAAGAGAATGTTATCGTATTATCTAATGTAAAGCAGTTAAAAGAAATATTCTTCCGATGCGTCCGTTGAGGCATGGTATATTATTTTTGATTTTCATAAGTAGAAGAAAAAAAATACATTTGAAAATTACATTATTATAATACGAGTATGGTAATTATTTGTTATCGCTCCGCCATAGCACTTTGTAGAACATTTATCACTCCACTATCGGATAAGTATGTCCGACGTAGGTAGTTATAGGTACCATAATATTCATTATTTTCTATATTATATCATGATAAAACTTACATACACAAAAATGTAGATTCACATTAAACTATTTCGTTTTATAGCCGTCTATATTATAGTATCATAGCTGCATCTTAAGCTATGGGACGGCGAGAGGGGGGGGGGGACAATCGGGGCAGTTGCCACGGTCCCCGTGATTTTAAAATTATAATTAAGGCCCCGCAGTTCAGAAATTATTTCTACTGTTCAGAGATTTTACTGAATATACAAAATTGCATTTATTACAATTATAATTCGTAATAAATTATTGTTGTATAAAACAGTTGTTATTGTTAAAATAATTCTTTATACCAAGAATCGGATGAGGGATGGTTATTTTTAGACGTTGGTGGCAGTGGTGACCTATTGGGTTCTAGGTCACTTTGTACGGTCATGCATTAAAAGTGCGAAACGCGGACATTTTGTATGGTCAAGCATTAAAATTGCGAAACGCGGACATTTTGTTTCAACATGATGATAAATTTTGTATTATACTATTATATTATCAAAAGTTATGTTTAAGTAAATTAAAAATGTGTACAATATAAATATGCCAAAATGACAAATAAAATATAATATTGAAAAAATCTTTAAAAACTTCATGTATAGTATAATATGGAAATATCTCAAAATCACAAATAGAATATAATATTACATATATTTACAATATATACCTATGTATATAATAGTACAAAGTGCCCGCGTTCTGCAATCTACATTTTAAGCAAGCATAGGCGTGCGCACGGGGCGAGCCGGTCAAGCCCAGGCTTGACCTGAAACTTTTTAGGGGCATAGTAAAATGTGCGTATATATTTAAATATTTTATTTTAATGCTTATATTATAATAATACTATCGTGGAGATCATGAACATTTTGTTTGTTGTGAAAGTATAAAAAAATCAAAAATATTTGTGTGTACCTACCTAACCCAACCACTACATACATTTTATTAATCTAAAAAAAAACATTATACCTTTATACAAATACAATAACTATAGTACTATAGACATTAATACTTAATAGGTTAATACATCAACATGTAAGTTGGTGTGTTAAAAAAAAAGTTAGAGGCGTTGTCCAAATATTAGGACACTATAATTTGTCCAGGCTCGACCAGAAATTTAAGTCTGCGCACGCCTATGTAAGCAAGGACCGTACAAAGTGACCGTTTACCGAGATCGGGAAGTCTGTCCGATGGTACGGGTTTCATTCTATTCTTACTTATAAGTTATAACTTATAAGGAACTATTTTTAATACATTTATATACATTTCGGTTTTTTACGATAATCAATATTATACTGTATATTACACTACCAGCACAGAGATAAGTATGACCACTAGTGTACTGCGTGTGTCTGTGTGTGTTTTTGTCTTTCAAGCATTTGAGTCGGTCGCTGGTGATGTGTTTTATCTTAGTGTTATTAATGTGTAATTGAAAGATTATTCACGATTATTATTATTTATTCACAAATAGTTTTTAGTATAAATATTGGTATTGCCATAATGCCATTAGAATTTTACTGACAACACTAGTGACTTCGGCATGTGCCGAGAGAAGCTCTTCGACATCGAAATTAATTAAAACATATTTGAGTAACAAATTAAGTCAAGAAATCCTTTCTGGTGTTTCAATAATTTCAATAGAAAAAATATTTCTGAATCTTTAGATTATGATGATATCATAAATCAGTTTACTGCTAAAAAAATCAAGAAAAGTAACGTTATAAAAATATGTATTGATTTTATGACTAATGTTATAATAATTTTTATTATTTGTTATTATTGTTCTTTCTGTTATATTGATTACATTTCAATTTTTTTTTACTTATATTATATTTCTATTATTATCAATGTGTTTATACATTTTATAAAATTATTTTGTAATAATGTATTAAAATATAATATATTATGTATTTATGTATAAAATGTTGATTGATATTTGTTAAAACTGGTTTAGTAAATACCTAGTAAGTTTTTATATTTAATCTAATTTTCGAGCTGAGCAAAGACAAAATTTATTTGTGCACCTTTAGTATACAGAAGACCTCATATAGACTGTTATTGACATTTTATGTCTTTGCTTTGGCACATAGAATTGAAAAACGCTACGTTACAAAAAAAACTACGTTATTTATTATTTGTTTATAAATGGTTGCCATGGGCTTTAAAACTATTATAATAATAATTATTGGTTGTCGTGAAATCAGTGTGTTAGAAATCGAAAAACTTTAAGCAACATAAAGCGTTACGTTACAAAAAAAAAAAAAATGAAAAATATTATTTTTTTCATCCGAGATTCAAACTCGATATACTCGCTTATCAGTTATCACACTATAGTTAGGTGAGACTTCATTAATATTATAATATTATAATATTACAATATTACCTAGGTATGTGCTACATATGATAGCAAGGACAACAAAGACATAAAATGTGGTACTTCATTGCAGACTAGTATTTTATTTTCCTATGGCCCCGCAAATCCTAGAGCCGTCCCTGCTTAGACGCACACCAAAGCAGCGGTGTGGCTGCAGTGGCTGCCTGGTTATTGCAGTGAGTATGTAAAGCTCCGCATGCAGTAAGTAGTTTTATCACTGTATTGATGAGCGCCTTAGCTTAGCCAAACTGGTTAGCGACTGTTGTTTTGATAATGATGCTGCAGGACTGAGTATTTATATTAATTAATTTCGTTATCATTTTTATATTTTTAGGAGCTCTTTGATGTATGAAAATCTAGTAGTGACTAGTGTGTAAGATATAAGTAATTAAAGTTTAGAAGAGCCATGGAATGGAGTAGTACAGCAATACTCAGGCAATACTTAGGGGCCGTATTACAGTAGTTTAACGACTGTAATACGGGCACTTAGTAGGTTAGGTTTTAAAATATGCACAATTACATTAAATGCTGTGCTTTGATAATTAATACATAACAATGAACTATTTACTACTCGTCCAACATTTTCAGATATAGACCAAAATAATCTGAATAATATTGTACTTCGGGATATGAAATTGAAAATGCGTTTGATGTCAATCGATAATATATAACGACTTAAAATTATCTAAAAGAAATGTTTTCAAATTTTTTTTTTCTAAAACGAGTATCTTACCATTAACGAGACTCACCATGTACATAATATGTACTGATATAATGGCTGAATGAACAAAAAAAAAAAAAAAATACGAGGCCTCATCGGTGGATCTCGGTTTTATAGTATAGACACTGTAGGGTTTCTCCCTATGTATATGTATTATATTAAATATAATGCTGTGCTCAAAGCGCATATATATTTTAAAAATAGGGTCTCTTTTACAATAATAATATGTTGTATACAATTTACCAAAACGAGACGGTTTTCAGATGCTTCAATCTATACGGTTTTATAGACACCGGTGGTGTCTCGCACCACGTGAAGTTTTTGACAGATATTATTGAACGCCGCCGGCCGCCGGGCGTCGACGCACAAATACATTTTGTTCAGACGATATTTTCACATACAATATTAGGGGACGCCAACAAGATATATATATATATATTATATATATATACATATAACCATAGAAAGCAACATGTATACACAATGCTCAAAGTATATATATATGCATTGTGTAAAATATTCTATCCCCTATGTGGAAATGTAGACCCCTCACGTTTGTATGATCTGACGAGGGTTTGCCGCCATGCTATAAAATGTGTGTATAAGTGTATCCTAAAATGCTGAGAATCGCAGACAATATTATTGATGTTGAAAAGTGTTTGAGTACAATTCGCTATATCCTTAAGCATTTAATAATCGGACTTGTGTTCTAGTCGTAGGTGTTGGTGGTGCACTTTTGCATATTTTGATGTACTTGGGCGTGCACCATCGCTGTACTGTCCCGGCCCGTTCATTTTGGCGACCTTAACGCACAGTGTTTTAAATTCAAAAAAAGCTGACAAAAAGTCGATATATTATATATTATTTACAATATGTATATTTTTTTAACCTAATAATTACAAATAATTTTCCTGCTCACCTCACCAATACAATCGCACAAAAAAAAAATTACAGAAAATAATGTACCTAATCTTTGAAATATCTAATTGTGTAAATAAACAACAATTTATGAAATTTCAATAAATTATAAAATGTGTAATACAAAACAGTTTAGACTGTGAGCGGAGCAATGAATGTATTGATTTTACAATGATGAGTATGTTTTTAGGGTTTTGGTAAGACGGGATCATAATATTAAGGCTCCGCTGTCCGTCGGTCCGTCTGTCTGTGACCAGGCTGTAACTCATGAACCGTAAAAGTTAGACAGTTGAAATTTTCACAGATCACGCATTTCTGTTGCCGCTATAAAAACAAATACTGAAAATTCTCCAGAATGTATTATAATATAAGCAGTGTTGCTAACATGTATTATAACACCGGCCAGGCCCGAAATGGACCGTTGGTGGCGACTGGGGTGGCTGCGGGTTACGGGTACCTACATCGGGTTTGTGGTATATGTCTCAAGTCTAAACCATTACCGCGGTGCGACTGCGTTACCGACTGAGCGCATTTATTATTGCAATATTGCATTTATTAAAATTAGGGTTTGGATTTAAAGGCAATATAATCGGTAAAAAAGCATTCAGAATGTCAAAAAAGGCAAAAAAAAAAAGTATTTAATTTATACAAAAAAGCAATTACAAATAAATTTTACTAAAAAATTAAATAGTTTGTATATTGTACAATATTTAACTAGTGTGTATTAAAAAAAAAAATCACTATCGTGAACTTAGATAAACTGTCTTCAGCAAAACGTTGACGGTTTGGGCTTTAAATATTTTTGTACATGGAAACTGTAATCGGGGAAGACTGACGAACAATTTTGAATCTTTAGTAAGTATATACGAATTATGACCATATTTTAATCTATAGATATATAGTATCGGTACTTTTATAAACATTAAATTAACTTTCCATACCAAATACTCGATAAAGTATTTAGCGATATCAGTAAATATCGCCGATAATAAAACCCATTAAAAATAATTAACAGCCGGCAATGCAGTCTTCAGAAAATCTTATCGATTTGTACCGTTTATATGTATATGTCGTGTATAAAACTATTAAATCAACTGAAAATTAAACACAATAATGGCATTTATATAAGTGAAAAAGACAAAAATACATTAATCAGTAAAAAAGCAAAAGAAAAATACGTTCATCATCTTACATATTAAATGACACGCATTTTTATATATAAATTATTTCTCTATTATTATTATTAAAAAAAAGGCTTTTGCCTTCAAATCCGATGAACCTTATTTTTAATATACGCACAACGTTTGCGTCCATCAGCTCTCGCCCGATATTTTAATGAAATAATATTTTCAATAATCCTGTTCATTTAAGATCATAATACACTGATCTGCATTGAACAATTAATATTGTTTTTAAATTTTTTGTTGTGTATGTGTACACGATAAGTAGTCGAAAAAATGTTTCGATTCTAAATCTTGTCCGATGGGAAAGTGAATCTAGTTGATGCAATGGGGAGGTCAAAATTTAAAATTCAAAGTAATTTACAAAATATAATATAATATAAAAAGGTTAGGTTAGTAACCTAGTATAGTGTGTAAGTAATATATATAAATAGTAAATCATATATAAGTAAATAGTACGTATATATTGCGTGCACATCCTATTTTCACATTACTACATTATTATTTTACTAATAAAATAATTATACGTTAAAATTAAATAATAATCCATATTGTGGGTCTTAACTAAGTACCTATCAATTATCATTATTGGCTTATAGGTCATACTATAGGATATAATACTTACCTATATAATCGTGTCTGTAAAATAATGTAACAATTAGTTACATTCATCCACAAGACTCCCCTTTCATTAATATACCATACTAAAATGCACATTCTATATATTAAAACGTCGTCAAATCTAGCTGCCGTGGTTGTGCGGGTAGGCATAATTAATATGTTATAACTTATATTATTGTGAGAAATCACGTCGACGATGTTACGAGACCCATTTTTTCGACGTTAGGTGGGTACCTATATAATATACTATGTAATATCGTATTGTATATAGGAGATCCGGCTGCGAGTTGGACAATACCCCTCATGTATATATAAATATATATATAATATTATATTTTATACCCTTCGCCGTTTCCCACATGGGTATACATACAATAGCTCTCTTTCGATGTTATTTTAAAGAGGGTTCAGCTGCACGTATCGGCTGCACCTACCCCCGAAAAATATATTCTGCGAGCTATACACCGACACTGTACAGACTACAGATATATAATAATAATAATAATACGTACCTACCTACACGTAAAAACCTCGTGTTTCTGCTCTCGCGCCTTTTCCGGCCGTCCGTCCATCCATCCATCAGCTCGGTTTTCGTAAGCTGTCGTTTACCGCTCACATGCAATATTATGGAATCCTTTTAATTTTTATTATTACCTACGCGCTTACCCGTGTGCGTGTGTGTGTGTAATAATAACATTCCAACAAAAACACTCAGCTTAACTCCGTGTAAAAATAAAAACACCAAGTATAAAAATATTGACTCTAAAAGTTGTGATATCATTTTATTTAATGAATTTATATTTCAAATTATGAACTCATGCCTCCCACATGAACATGTTCAGTGGGACCCATTATCTTCTAGAAGAATAAACAAAATAAAATAAATTAAAATGGTCTGAAAAATAATTGAACTTAGCTTGGTGACTTTAAAACACTTTAATAGTTATACACTGCGTATATTAATGATTGTAGACTATATTATCATTATATACCAACTCTTATGCTATAGTATTTCAGATTCTGAGCGGAGCGATAAATGTATTGATTTTACAATGTGATGTGTGCGTTTTCTTAATTTTTTTATTTTTATTTGTATCTGTCGTCGCCTTTTAGGACAGTAAAAATGTTTAGATTTTCTTCGACAGCGTCTTTTCTGATAGGAAAGTGAAGCTAGTTGGTACATGTGGGGTCAAAAGTAAAAATGTCCAGTAGTTTTCAAAAGCGCAGTGTAAAACAAAATAAAAATTATGGAAAAACCATAATTTTCACGCAATATTGGTTTTCGACTAAATCGATTTTGGTATTTGGTATGACTCTAAAAAATACGACCGTATACAACATAATGTTTATATTAACATTTTCTATACACGATACTGTTATTCTTTGTGTCAAAAAACTTGAAAATTAAATAGAAGTCCGTTTGGTCGATCTTTGGCCGTTCAAATTCTCGAAATAGAGGGACGAGCCAACTATAATAGCTGTGCAAACGTTTTAATGTTATAAGTATAAAAATGAATAAACTGCGGATAGGTTACCTTCCTATATTGAAATACTACATAATATAATTGTATGTACGTATCAATATAAAATATTAAAATAAAAAAAAAAAAAACTCTTGAGTTAGTTGGGTATACTTAATGATTTTTAGTATAATAGTACTAAAGTTAAGTATTCATCATTTGTACACTATGCGTGTCTGTACATAATTGATAATATATATTTACAAAAAAACATTAGATAATGGTTAATTGGAATTAATATAATAACCAGATATTTGTTGAAAAACGCCTAAAGGTCAGACAGATGATAAACTCCATAATTTTTGGTATAATAATTGTACAGCACTATTTGTTCGAATAATAGTTATTCCTCGAGCTGTATAACACATTTGAACAAATCAAATGATTATTTGGTTAGTAATAATAATAATTATAATGTATAAACTTCAAATGTAAATTATTATTTCAGACTAGAGATTTTTCCATCTATAATATTATCTAGTTTTACTTTTTTTTTAATTAAGTAGGTATATCTGCGTTTTATTACGACACGATTAGACTTCCACATGGAAATTTTACTATAAATCATATTCTATGTATATGTTTTAACCTTTTAATTAGAATATTAATCAATACTTAGGTACAATTCACTACACAGTAGGTAACATAAAATATTATGTTTTTTATTTGACGAGTGTCTAAATAGTTATTAACTAAATAATTAAAATTTAAGGCTCTATTTATTTTATGTGTAGATAATAATAAATATTCCTCTAAGTTTTTAGTGAAACAAAAAAAAGTGATTGAATAAATAATATACAAATTAATGAATAAGATGATATACGTAGTTACTAGTTATACATAAAAGTATATGGTTTTAATAAATTGTTATGAATTCATTCCAATATTATGTAGGTATTATTTACTTATGGAAATGTCCCCCTCCGCGCACTTGTGTAAAATATACTGGTTTTTTTTTTTTTTATTAGCTTATACTGGTTGTTTCAGCATCGGGCATAGAAAAACAGGTATTAAATAAAATATCTGTAAATTACTTTAGTCGCATTGACGAAGCTGTATTATAGCAGAGTTGTATATAAGGATTTTTGTTACACGTTTCTGACGACCGTCTTACACATTTATATACTAGCGACTATAACCTATATAACCTATAAATATCAACTTCTATGTTTTAATAATAAGGGCCGTTCTTACAATGTCCGGTTAAAGTTAACCGACACTTAACCGGCCGAATTCTGCCAGTAATAAAATCTGTTATCAGTCGGTTAGCGTTAACCGACACTTTACCGGACATTGTAAGAACGGCCCTGAGAAAATTAAAATATTAATAGGTACAAGTAAATGAATATTTTTTTCTTTTATCTGGCTGGTAGATATAACTATTTGACTGGATTAAAAACTTTGTCTTAAGAGAACGATTTATCTGTGTATTGTATCCGTCCCACTAACGTATAATATATCAAATCTACGTCCAGCATATCCAATTGTTTTTTATCAGTGTATAGTGTATACACACGTACGACATAGCAAATTTTCATTCTCTAGTTTCAATAGTATGCTGTTTGTTTTGATATTATAATGAATTTATTTATTTATCAATCTTAAATGTAAGAATATTATCTTTATAATATCGTTATTAAATTTTTTACAATATATTAACTGTTATAAGTGAATTATGAGCATTTATAAATATTTATATTTACAAACTCATAAAGTCATAACATAATAAAATATCTAAAGGGGGATGGAGTGGCCGAGCGGACTCAGGCATCGGTTCGATACCTCGGGCCATGGGCTGCACTTTTCTTCGTTCAAGTCACGGTGTCCGGAGGACAAGTGCCGCCATTCCCTACCCGGGTTAGGCAGATACTTACGGGTACCCAAATCAAAAAGGTAAATTCACTCTGCAGATGTTTAAGGTATAACAGCACAAAATTGGAACTGATGGACATACATTTTGGTATGTTAGGTGTGCGTTAATAAGCCATATAATGTATCGATTTTAATGCTCTAAATTCTAATATCGTCTTATTGTTAAAACATGGAAATCAATTTATAGTTTAGTTTCCATATAGGTATAAATTCAAATATGCGATAATTCTTAATATGTGTAAAGAACATAATATAAATCTAGGAAAAAAAATCCCAGGAAAAAAATGTTGCATGATAATATTACTATATTATTATAATATTGATAGATAAGTACATATTGTATTGTATGATATTGCTATATAAATATTTATTTATTTATTTATTTATTTATTTATATATTTATTTATTTTTAAGATGTACAATATAAGTATTTGATTTGGGGATTCTTTTCCGGCCTTTTTTTTTCCTGATTACCCATAATATATAACTCTGCTATAATACAGCGTCGTGGCTACACCTAAAAGACTCATCATCTTGTCAAGGAAATTCGCTAAAAAAAGTATTAATTTTGCATTAAGATTCATATTAATTATTAATTAACATATTATGTCGTAAATGAACAATTGAGTAGATACTAGAATTAGGGTGACCATACGTTCCGTTTAAAACGGCCGGATTGTTCCCTTTTTGATCATCATGTCCTGTTGTCCAGACTAACATCAAACGGGACGCTGTTTGTCCCGTTTTTAGAAGATGATCCCGTTTTAATCCCGGTATCTCCATATTATTATATTCAATAATGTTATGTGGAAAAAAAAGTTAATTAAAAAAATAAATACAAAACAATATAATATAGAACTATGGTTTAAAATTTGAAGTTTGACAGTTTAAATATAACAGTTTTCGTGGTATGAGAGTTGATTGAGACGACATTAATTTATTGACAGTGATAAGCATGAAACATATTATTATTGACATAATATTTGGTCGTACTATACACAATGAAATTTACTAATTAATTATGAGCCCTAATAACCTAATCTTTTCCAACAACACATCTCGTATGGCCGTAGTGGTGTAGTAATAAATTGTATTCAGGTTTATTTTAAAAATTATTGGTTTTTTTTTTTTTAAGAGCATCTACCTAAAGCTGTTTGTCCAGTTTTTTTTTTTATAAAAATGGTGACCCTATACTAGATACCTACATTTTTTAAAAGATTTTTTTACATATTTGTTGCATATTTTAAAAATTTTTAATGCATATTATTATATGGCATATCATGATAGGTACTTTTTATTACATAAAAATCAGTGCATCAATTATAATAGGTACTATATTAGGATAATATTACTATACAAAACAGCAAACATGTCAAGAGACATAACATTTACGAATTATGACATACCAAACATGACTGTGAACATGATGTGTCACTAGTCACTACATATAATATTATTTTATCAGTTGTAAATTATACTACATAATTGGAAATTAAATTGAAACATTGGAAACAGTTTTAAATAATAATATATTGATTGCGAACACCAAATGTAGGATAATAACAAATCAAATCTTTATATTAATATTATTTGACAACTTAATAGCCGTATTTTTGATGAATAAATTAAAATCACACATGAAAAAATGATAGAAAATAACATATTTGAGGGTATGCCATATCGATTTGTCTAATATTTTCCCAAAACTATTTAATATTCATGTAAATACATTTTATTTAAACTTTTAAAGTCAAATACAAAGCAAAAAAATAATAAAATATAAAACCAATATGTCGAACCCTCAAAAATATTAATCTCTGTACTTTTTTTAATACTCTTAATATAACTCAAACATCATAAAAACTTTTACGTAAGTAATGAGTCGTAATTACTACGTAGCGCGTGGGTCTGAGAGAGAAAACTAATATTGCGCTGACATCCTCTGAAATGGATATTATAATATATTATATTATGGCAGTTTTGTAAATACTTTAAATAACTTTACTCAAATACTTTTGGGTATGATTATACGAACCCGTACTCTCGTAGTTTCGTTACCAAATAAGTAATTGTATACATTCATTTTTAAATACTATTATTATAAATATTTGTTTTTGGGTGGTTTTTTTCCTGGTTATATATATATATATATATATATAACATATAAGATTACTTTGTATAATACTTTATTTGTACAATACATTAATTTGTAAATATGAAATAATTTTGTATTCGTGTAATTAAGTGCCTGTATAAATAATACAATTTTTATCGATATAATTCAGTAAACTTTTATGAACATCATATAAGTAAAATAATTTATTATAGTTAGGGATATGAAGTAACAAAATATGTAAGTATTTAGGTAATTGGTAATATTAATCTCACATTTGGAAATTTGCAAATTATACAAACGCGGTGTTGTGGTCGTGGGTGATGATTAGGGCCCGGAATTTGATGACCTAAGAATCTTTAAAAAATGCACATTTGCACATTTTATAAATGCACATTTTAAAATTACTTTTAAACATCAGAAAATGACTTATAAAATGACCACAGAAATACCAAAAATTACTTTATAATGACTTAACATTTTTAAAAATTTAAGTTTTACAAAAATTACGTTTTATATATTTCATGGGTCATAAATTGTATTTATTATAGGTTCTAGTTCTTTAAAAATCTTTACTCTCGAACAAGCCTTCAAAAATATTTTTTTGTAGTTTAAAGTAATTCAATCGACTTTCGGGAAATTTTTTTTAAAGGTCCCCACACACTGCAGCGGTGGCGGTGGCGGTGGCGTTAAATTCTATTGTCTTGGCTTCACCGCCGCGGTGAGCGGTGAAATGTGTCCTACAGCAATTCACCGCCACTGCCACCGCTGCAGTGTGTGGGGACCTTAATTGACCAGGCCTAAAATAATATCGGGCTACAATTTATTAAATAATCGTAGATTGCGACAACAAACGATAAATATAATAAACGTCGATAATCTACAAGCTAATGGAAACTGAATGTGTTACGATAAAATGTAACTTCCAACAAGAAAAATACAAATAAATGAAAGTACAAAAATGAATAAAATGCACCAAAAATACTAAAAAATGACCCTAAAGCAATAAATTCCCTACAAATGCAAAATAACAATTGCACCTATCATTAAATTCTATATTCCATGAATAAAATTTCTGTAAAGTCGAGCCTCGTATGTAAGCATTAGAAAAAAAGATGCATATGCATCAAGTTCCGAGCCCTACAGTAATGTTAGGTATTTGTATTTGGTTGCATAGTCGCAGAGAGCCATTATAGAAGACGGAGAAAAATGCATAATATAGATATAAAAAGCAACAGTAGAGTATTTACGATTTTTATTACGCACGTTGAATGTGAATCATATAATGTATTATTATATGTTTTATGTCTATAAATCACAGATGCAACTAGACCTACATTTTATGGAGTGCTAAAATTGTAAATAGCTGAAAGATACCCATTAACCCATTCAACAATTAATTCTAATTTCAGGCTCCTTTAAAAACATCTTTAAACTAGATGAGAAATTTAGTAACTAGGTATTATTTATAGGTATTTAAAATATATTTACTTTTTTGCTATATTTTCCCTATAGTTTATCAAAAATGCTACATTGTCGTAGTGAATTACTTAAATTGATATGCTGGCACCTATTTTTTGTTTTACAGAACGCCCACCATCCTAATTTTATACCTGGAGCTAATTTCATAGTGGATATAAATATAACTAGCTCTGCCGATTTAAAAAAAATAAAATAAATTCAACTACATTTTTCATCTCCACTTATATAATATTTACTATATACAATATACATATATATTATACATATTACATTATTACAATACTATTCATTCGTGCGACACAGTAATACAATATATTAAATAACAATAAAAAGTCATAACTAATAATTTATAATAAATTCAACTTGTTCATTCCAATAATATGTAGCTATTAAGGATTTATTTATTTTAACTTAAAACGCACATAAAAAATATTGAGCATTTACGGTTAGTTTTACAAATCACAAATTCAATTTTTTTGATACACGATTTTGCGTAAAAATGCTGATTATTATTACAAATATAAGAAAAAAAATTGATAATTTTCTTCTTTGGCCACTCGAAGTACAAGGTTCAGAAAAGATATTGAGAATAAATATGACTGGGGTATTTAATAAAAAATAAAGTGCTTTAACTAGCAAAAAAATTTCCTCCCCGGCGGGGAATCGAACCCCGGTCTCCCGCGTGACAGGCGGGGATACTTACCACTATACTACCGAGGACTGTACCGATAAGGTAGAATTATACATTATTTCTTTATAGGTATAGGTAAGGTTCTAACAGACACGGGTAAAGGCAGCGTCCGCTTCCTTTCCAAAGCTGATAAATGATAATAGCTAGTCATGTATTTTATACAATTGTTTTGTGAAATTGAATTTTGATAATTAATGAATAAAGGTAGGAAAAAATATATTTGAACGATTATTGACGATTTTTCATAGACGTACGTACTTGTTTTGATAAATATTTGTATAATTTGTATTAATTGCAATTGGAAAGAAAATGGCGGTTGTCTTTACCTGTTCTTAAAGAGCCCAAGTATAGGTGCTTTCTTATTTCAGCTATTTGTTATAATATTTTACCACAATGTCGGTGCATTCACACAACTCAATGCAACCTAGGTAGTACCTACATGGTATATAAAATAAAATTGCATGATGTTAAGATTTATGACACCTTGTTAAAATGTTAAAGGACGTCACACCCGCACGTGGTGCCTTCGTCTTACAAATGTACAACATTGCAAAAACTGTTTTGAGAGGGACAACTTTTCTCGCACCATATTTGTTGTAGAACTATCAAATTTTCACAACATGTAAAGAAGAACTTTATTTGTGTAACATAGTGCTCATTTTTTAATAGCACTATCCAATCATTTTTTATAAGCAAATGAAAAAAAAAAAAACAAAAAAACCAAATGTTTAGAAGCAAAAAAACTTTTATTGTATTTATGTTATCTAAAATATAGGCATGCTGTTGCATAGACAATTTTCTAGCTTATGTGTTTAGAAATTTCGGAGCCACTACTACAAACACAGAAAGATAAAATTTGTCCCGCTCAAAACAGGTTTTGCTATGTTGTACATTTGTAAGACGGTGACAATACATGAGGGTGTAACGTCCTCTTAACATGCCCATCTGTTATCTGGAGACTGGTCAGTGCTCATAATACATAACACATGCACACTCAGGGCTGTATTTAGAAATTATACAGCGTAGGGCACTCCATAGGCGCAACTATAGGGACATTTTTCTATGGGGCTAAAAATTGTATTAGCAGTAAAAACTCGAATAATTAATATTTTAAACCAAATTATGATTAAAAATTGGGAGGGGGGAGCTTAGCCCGTGCCCGTAAGTTCATGCACTAAAAATGCATAAATTAGCATTCATTCATGCTAATTATATAAATATGTATTAAAATATGTTCCTACTAACAAATTGAAAATTATGGATTTATATTCACTAGGTAATATTTTTAATTTATGCACTCAAAATATGTACAATGTAAAAAATCAACACTATTGGTTGTCGGTTGAAAAAATCTTCACCAACTTCCTATATAAAATGTTTCAAATGGACAACAATAACTGTTGGTTTTTCTTACGGCAATGTTTAAGGTAAAATAAGAATAATTTTTTGTTATACGATAAAATGTTCAACAATAAGGATTGGTAAAATGTAAGTAGTTTATTCTGTTAAAAAAAAAATCTAAAACATACATAAGCACAGTTTATTTTTATAGTCATTTTAAGTTCAAATTTGGAAAAATTACATACTAAAAAACCTAGAATAACTATTTTAGTTATTTTGTTGTGATTGTATGCTATTATTCATGGGTACTTGAAACATCTAAAGTACCTATACTATTACCTTACCTTACCTATTAGTTATTACCTATCTATGATAGTTTCACGATTGGTTGTTGAAGTATAACTCGTTATAAGTACCTAATGGATATTGTGATATGATTAATTTGGAATTTATTATATTTTTTTAATACCATAGATAAGTATCTAATAGGCATGTCTTAGGTATACCAAACTGACATACCGTCTCTGCTCAGAATCGTTTTCCTTATACAATGATATTATGACATTGAATTCAAATTTAATACCATCCATTATACAGTGACACACTTGTAACCTACTGTACAGCAAAGCGACATCCCCTTGACCAATTTTTTTATTTTAGGTTTTTTTTCCGTACACCTATAAATTATAATACAGTCAACCTTTAATATTTTTTGGACCTATGATTATTTACAATAAATACCTAATAATTATAATATTATTTAAATTTATAAACTCACAGTTGATTATATTATTTATAATGTTTCCCAATATTGTAGCTTATTGAATTAAAAAAATCGGGAGAATGTTATAGTAAAAGTAATATTTTACTTCATAAAATGTATTTTTAATAATATCGCATAATACAAAATATTTTGAAAATTATTCATTATAATTTATAATATATATATATATATTTTTAATGATATAAGTACTATACTAAACCTACTATATTTGTAATTAAATATGAATAATGTTGTAGTTACACTAATTAGCGTTAAAAAAATATTTGGCCAAGTATATTCATGTGGATGTGAGTAATAATCTGGGTTTTTTTTTTTCCGGGGAACCTTTATTTTGCAATTCCTGCTATCTATATTTTCTTTGATAAATACTTTCGATACGGCTTATTGACTATTGTCGATTACATGGAAATTGGAATTTACATGATTTTGTTTTCAATTCATATCTATTGGAATTTGGAACCAAAAATACCTTTTCGTCAAAATATGTGTTTTGGTTTCGTGGTTCCTGAATAAAATTAATATTATTATTATTAAATATGTACCTATAAAGTTGTATAAAAATAATGAGTCTAAAAATGAGTAAAAATTATATTACAGAAAATAATTCAGCAAATAAATTTATGGGGATAACAAATAATGTGTTACAATGTACAACATGAATATTATAAAAGCAATCGTTTTAAAATGAGCGTCGCACAGTGGTCGAAAAACTAAAAAAGGTGGCCAAAAATGAATAACTGAAACTATGATATTTATAAATATACAATTATCATTGAAATACATTTTTATTGATATAAAATATATTACAATTTATTTTAATGATTATTTTTTTTTCTGAAATGTATTCTGGTTCTTCATCACTGCAATAATTAATGTCTAGCAAAAGATCTTCGACTTCTGGGAGCAGTTTTTTTATATTATGTTTATTAACCATGTGTAGTACTATTTGTGAATATACACTCATGAATATTTCCACGTGTAATTTTATTTAATAAAGCCATGGTTAAAAATAAATATATTATTTCACTATAAAGAAAGATAATACCAAAATGGTATACACGCAATTTGAATCACTGGTTAAAAAAAATAGCGCAAATACGCGCAGCTAATTTTTATTTAGTATTGTTCACTGGACTTTTCCCAACGAACTGATATAATTTTCGTCGTGTAACTCGATGAATAAACATACTAAATATCTACGTTTTTAATGACATATAAGTTTAATTTAGTTTTATGAATAATATTTTATCAAATATATTATGGTACACACGCTCACGTACCTTTATCTATCATTATATATATTCATATATATCTCTCATATCACATTTTATAAGTACCGACGATAATCACTCAATTTAATACCATAATTAACAGAGAACTTATCTTAATTATATTTCGACTATTTACAATACATCGATGTTTTATCAACATTATATTTATGCTATATATAGCATTTTATGTACTTAAATTAGTGTTTTGTCAAAAAAAAAAAATATTTTTAAATACAATAGGACTTGTACAAACACTTTATTTTTAGAAAATTAAAGTTTTCTAATATTTAAAATAATGATTTTTGGCCACCTATTTTAGTTTTTCGACCACTGTGCGTCGGCTCTTTACATAAAAGAAGCGTTAATTTAGAGTGTTGTTACGATTCGGCGGTGTCGGTGTGAGTCGACTTCGTGTATTTGCGGAAATTAATAAAGAAGCGCGAGTGCTAAAAAAGTACCAGTCACTTCTACTTTTCGCTGTGACCGAATGAGTAGCAGTTACAGTGCCTTTTAAATTTACCTACACATGCTCGTATCCAGGAACTTTTTATGGGGGGTGTTCAGAAAATTTAATTTTACTACTGTTTACAACATTATCAAAATATAACATATGTTGAAACAATTAAATTTAGGTAATCAATTTATTGAATTTAAACCAATACAAATTTTAAACTTCATTTATAAATTTAGTCTCAATATATTTATATTATATCCGAATACCAGCGTTAAAATAGTAATCATGATTATTATGGTTAACCTAATTACAATTCTAAATCAATTATCTGACCCCCAAAATCCCCATGAATACGCCACTGCTTATACATAAAATAAAAGTTATCATTGATCACATTATCGCTACTCGTTATCAATAATTCATAAAACAGTTATCATCTAAAAATTAATTTTTTTTCATAAAATCGATTTTGGTTTTTGGTGTAACTTTAAAATGAAACAAATGACCGTAGTTACATGAAATTTTTACTGGTTGTTTATATTTATATTTTATATACATGATAAAATTTTCAAAATATTTTGATTTATTTTGAACTGTTTAGGGACATTTTTAGGTTCCCATTTTATTAGTTTTTTTTTCTATGAATGTCAATAAAACTTTATTTGTTAAGTAAAAATACTTGAAAATTTAATACAAGGCTCCTACTATATTGTTACAATGACATTTGAAAAATATTAAAAATCCTTAGTCATAGTTTTTTTCATAATCATTTAATGTTCAAAAATTGACAAAATATGGAAAAATCACGAAAATGAGTAAATTATTTTAAGTTAAGAATTCGTAAAAATTTTTCTTTTTAAATCTAAGATTTTAAAATGTAGTACAAGAGTCCTTATAGAATTATCTACCTTTATAAAAAAAAAAAATGACTATAAGAAAGTCAAGTTAAATTTTTATGAGCGTTTGAAATTCAAATTTTTACAACATTTTATATTCACTCGATTTCTCATGTAGCGATTTTCTTATTTTGTGGTAATTTAAAAACGAACAACTGTAGATACATGAAAATTTTACTGAATATTTATTTTATCGATTCATGTACTTGATAAAATCTTCAAAGACTTACTGGAAAAAACATTTAAAAATGCAAGTATATGTGGCTTTAAAATAGAGAATGCTATAATATGCCTGGTGTAATTGCTTTTAAGTTACAGTTCACAGCCCATCACAAGTGCAGTATTGAAATTAATAGAAATTGTATACGAATAGACATATTTATGGAATTACTTTTATTCTTAAATTATCTCTTTATAAACGATTTATAAATAAAGACTGTATATTATAATAATATGCTCGCGGTGTAATGTGTAATTGCTTTTTAATTACAATCGACAGGTGGGGCTAGGTAAATTGAGTCCGAGATAAGTTTGGTACATTTTGAAAGCGGTAAATTGAGTTCCGGGAAAAAAAAGGTAGTAAGTAAATATTATTTATATAAGGATATATAATATTTAGATTTATATGAATTAATTTAAAAAAATTATTGTCGTTAAAAATTATCATTATTATTATATATATATATATTATGTACTTGGTAAAAACTTCATTTATATTGATTTAATAAACTCAAATCGGGTTATAACATTACTGGTGTATTTAGTCATATATTAACCCTTAGGTTTTGTTCGTTATCGAGCGTGCTTTTCTTTTTTAATTTTTACTTCTTAATTTTATTTGTGTCTCTGACTGAACTTCAAGCAATTCATCAATAAAGTTAAAAATATTCGGATGTGGACTGTAAATGCGTCGGTTTAATCGCGAATGATACGATTCACAACTATTGGTTGTACGCACGGTTGTAGCAGCAAATGCGGACCAAATATTCGGGGGAAATCGGTGAGATAGTAAGATACCGTCATATACGTACATATATAGTATATACGTACGAACAAGTCCTTACTTATCGGCACCTATCTTAATTGTGTTTAACCAAAGGTACGATGTTACAAAGTTATGGACTTTTATTGACTGTGAATGCTTTGGTGTTGTTAAGAGTGTATCGTTGGGGAAAAATATAATTATTATTTAAAAATCGTTTTTCCCCGGGACTCAACTTACCTACACCTTTTTTTTGCCGGGACTCAACTTAACTACTACCTGTTTTTCCCTGGGACTCAATTTACCGAGTTAGGGTCATTTGGGACTCAATTTACCAATCCCGCGACGGGTGCAGTGGAGAAATTCGTAGAAATTAGAACCATAAAGTAGGTACCCACTCATAGAAATATTTGTGGATATTATTTTATGCCTATGCGATGGCGTTGTTAACATGATATAAAGATTAAATATATGCCGGAATTTGAAAATTAATCATTTTTGTTTGTTTAAATGGAAAGTATAAAAAAGAATATGAGTTATAACTACGCATAGACGCGTAGTTAATCCTTATACTCGTAATATAGAAATAATTCAAACATTCATACTATTGAATACTTTTAACATCATGGTATTATATATTATATATATAAAGTAAGATTGATATAAAAAAACATTCAAACACCACTCCTTATGCATTCAAATGTGAAATAGGAACTAAGTCATTATATATTATTATATTTAAATATTTAATACGATTACAATAATGTCACCAAGAAAAAAACCAAACGCTGTGTTGAGGTAAAATCAATTAAGTTATAGATGAAATCGAATAAACGAGAATTATGCGTTTTTTTGTTAAAATGCCACATGGAGTTTGAATATGTGTGTATTATACTTTTATTTCGAATAAACAAGAAGGAAATATAAGTATTTATATTATGGAATAATTTTAACACAATAATATTAAGCTACGTTTTCCCTGCAGCGTCAAACAGTGGAACAGCACGGCCGCGTCCAGACGCTGCAGAGAAATCGTACCTTAATACACAAAGGATGATTCGTAGAAAAAAACATCTCCTAATGTTATATGCACATCTCCTATGTATACAATTAATGTGAAATGTCGTTATAATATTGTTGATTCAATGACATCGTTTCCAAAAAAAAAAAAAACCGAACGCTGGCTAAAAGTAAATTCGTTCCAGATGAATTCGAATAACAATAAAATAATGTTTCTTTTTTCGGTAAGATACCACGTGGCCCACATGGGGTTTGAATTTATGGGTCTTTCCTTTTATTTCGAAAACGTCAGGATACGCATTCAATACTCGACTTATTTCTATAACGTTAAAAACGATACGCGAACGTGGAAACACCTGCTGATTCACACAGAATGTAAATAATATACGTTATAAAAAGAAGGTTACAAAAAATACAGTGTAAAGTAAATTCGTTTTGGATATATTATTTACTGTGCACTAAACTCAATAATATATTAAAATATAGATTCGCAGTACCTAGGCTAGTAGATTAGGTTAGGACAACAGTTTCAAGTATTACCCAAATTGGTTCGTTAAAACTTATTTAATATTATATAGGTATCCACACGGGCCAAACTGCCACAATAATACATTGTATATTTTTAAGATTTACAACATATACAATTAAAAATATAGGTATGCATGATACATATTACATATTACAAAATACAAATTATATTTTAATAAAAAGTATATGTTACAGTAAGTAACAAGTTTAGACCAGCTGGAGTATAGCCGTATGCCAAATGCCAATGTTAACCAATATCAATGACCGATTTTATAATATTACACTGCAATTTCCAATTAATCAAATTATGCCAACATTTTGTTGGTTAAGTGTTCGTGTTTCAGTTCGTTATAATTTTATTTTCTACTGCTGCAGCTATAATATTATAATACTATACGTAAATCAATATATCAGGACGTGAGTTATGCTTATGTGTTTTCAATTCTCTTTATAGTTCTACACTTCTACAGGCGCGGATCTAGCCTACATTAACGGGAGGGGCGGATTATAAATATCTAAATATATTAAATATTTATACTGTTAAATACGAGTATTTATTTATATATATATATATTATAAATATGCAATAATTGCTTTTTATTATAATGAATATTTTTTTTCCTAAGCTGAATTGAATGCCTTTAAGTAATTATTTTCAATTTAAAATTTCCCTTATATTATCAAATACCTTTTTAAAATGCAATCGGTCATAATATTGTTATCAACAATTTATAAATGTGTGTTATTAAAATAAAATATGACGATTTGTGACTGAATAATATTACAATACATTTACATAGGATAACCAAAATATTAAATTTAAATAATACGGCCGACGGGGGGGGGGCATTCGCCCCTACCGCCCCCGACTGGATCCGCGCCTGCACTTCTACTTACATAGGTAAGCTAACGTGTTAGTAAGCTCTGTTAGTTCTGCATTTCTGTCGTAAATTCCCTATGCATGATCCGCGGTCTTAGCTTTAACCAGTTACGAGACTAAAGGGTCAGCTACATCTTACATATTATAATATTTGAAAATCCATAATATATGAAAAACCTATCGTTTATGATAAGTATTATTCGAATAATGACTTCTCAAATAATGATATCATATACTATATGATATATATATATATATATATATACTATATCATATACCTATACGCTAAAATATATTAATTTAAAAATATTTATCTAAAATAAAATATGAATCATAGCCCGGATCAAGACGTCTAGCTGTTCAAGGTAATTCCTCGTTGGACACCGAAGAACGTCGATTGCATATTTGCATCCAAGACACAGGTAAACGATTTTTTCTTACCTTTTCTGCTTTCTGATTGCGCCCTATTTTATAATAGGTATACGCGTTAAATATACCTAGTATAGTTCATAATATGGTGTGCATATCTATTTAAACATTGGTTTTTACTTGATTAAAAATCTATAATATTTAAAAATTTTGTTTTTAATGACTAGAAACTATTACGTATCTTATTACGCCCACTAAAATGTTACGCCCGGGGATCAATCCCAACCCCCCCCCCCCCCTAGTTCCGCCACTGATTATACAGTTAAATAAATATTATATTATGTATAAGTATATTATACACGTATACACAGTGACAGTGTTGTGCTCGAATTGTTTGAAAGAAAGGGAGTATAAATGTTGACTATTTTCGTAACAAAACAATTGTATTGTACCTAATTTTAATTGTTCAGGTAAATATAAAATAGCTAGGTTTACCTATATACCTATAACCTATATATTTATATATTATAATATATATACACTATATGTATACAACATATTATGTGATATGTAATATGTAGATGTATCAAACACAAATACAGAGCAGCGTGCACTATTTTCCAACCAACACTTATTCCTAGAGTAAAAATATATCTCTATAATACATTTATATCAAATAATTTTATTTATTTTTATTTATTTTCACATCGTTTAATAGATCTGCTGATTGCTAGCCCGACGAATCCAAGTGTTATGTAATTACTGTTTTTACCGTAAATGTAAAAAATAATATTGTTAAACAAAATATATAGTTTATAATATTTAAAATTATAATATTATCAAATGTAATTTTTAGTCGTCGGTATTAAAATGAATAACTCTCCGGCAACTATAATATTATCTGTTCGAGTGTACGACACTCAACACTCAACAATAAATAAGTAAGAACGAAAATATTCAACGAGTCCCATGGGTAAGCATTATAACTATACATATTCAATAGAAGCCGGCGCCGCACGCCGTGTGTCGTGTGTGTGTGTGTGTTTATGGGCCGTGTTCTTTCCCTTTTCGTTAAGATTAAAGATACTGTAGGGTCGCCTGTCTGGGTGTTATTATAATAACGAATGCTTGGGCCACAGCGGGTGCTGGCGACAGAGGGTTGGATCGGCAAAGAGCCTTACATACAATTATATTTGAAAATTACTCCTCAGTCAAGGATCGACTATAGATTGTGTGTGCTTAATGGAAAAAATATCATCGGGCTATATCTTATTTTGACAGTTTAGAAAACGGTTGTTATCGAGTACCCTTAGGTACCTATATAAATGCTCGATCGGCGCCGCTAAGTCGCCTGCGTGTTCGGGTAGGTAGACAGACAATATAGGTATATGGACGTGGGTAGTGAGTGGTATGTTGTGTTCGTCGAATATAGGTTGAAAAACATTTTTACCACTGAACACGATTTTATGTATAATACCTGTATAGAAATAAATACCCAAGACTCGTGCACAACAAGTATACCCGAACGATATCATGCACCGGTCGTCTCCGATGGAAGTGTAACTGTGTACATTCATTGAAATGTCCGGAAGTGCTCTGCAGGAAGACCGTGGTTATGGTAAATCAGTCCCTAAAATTTTGTGTACTACGACACACTTTGTGTAGTTCAAAAAGTGCAGTGTGTAGTACGAAATTTAAAAGTGTGTTATTCTAATTAAACTTTATAATAATATTATGTATAATTTTATATCTTCACATATTTTAGATTCTGAGTGAAACGATGAATGTATTGATTTTACAATGATGTGTGTTTTTTTATTTTTTTATTTTTTTATTTTTTTTGTATCTGTGTACACGATAAGTAGTCGAAATAATGCTTCGATTTTCGACTTCAGTATCTTGTTCGATTGGAAAGTGAATATCGTTGGTGCATTGGGGAGGTCAAAATTTAAATTTCCCAGTAGTTTTCACAAGCGCCGGGAAAAACAACATAAAAATTAAGGAAAAACGGGAATTTTTACGCAAAATTGATTTTCCAAAAAATCGATTTTGGTTATTGGTGTAACTCTAAAACAAATGAACGGATATACATGAAATTTTCACTGGTTGTTTATATTTGCATTTTCTATACACGATAACATTTTAAAAATATTTTGATTTATTTTGAATTGTTTAGGGACATTTTCATTTTCCATTTTTTTTTAGTTTTTTTTCTAAAAATTTCAATAAAATTTTATTTGTTGGTTGCGAAAGCTTGAAAATTTAATAGAAGGCTCCTAATATGTTGTTTCAAAGGCAGATGAAAAATATTAAAAATCCTTAGTCACAATTTTTTTTTATAAGCATTTAAAGTTCAAAAATTGACAAAATATGGAAAAATCACGAAATTTAGCAAATTATTTTGAGTTAAGAATTCGTAAAAATTTTTCTTTTTAAATCTAAGATTTGAAAATCTAATACAAGATTACTCATAAGATTGTCTACCTTTATCAATAAAAAAATTTCTACCGGAAAGTCAAATTAAATTTTTATGAGCGTTTGAAATTCAAATTTTTACAACATTGGATATTCACTCGATTTCTCATGTGGCAATTTCCTTTTTTTGTTGTAATTAAAAAACGAATTACTGTAGATACATGAAAATTTCACTGAATGTTTATATTAGCATTTCCTATACACCCTACAATTTTGAAAATATTTTGACACTTTTTGAGCCGTTTACGGACATTTTCAGTTTTCAATTTTTTTAGTTTTTTTTTTCTATAAATATCAATTAAGTTTTATCTGTTGGGCCAAAAAATGTAAAAATTTAATACAAGGCTCCTGATATATTGTTACAATATCAGTTGAAAAATATTAAAAATACATAGGCACAATTTTTTTTTATAAGCATTTTAACATCGAATTTTGATAGAATTTTTCAAAATCTCGAAAATTATTAATCATCGTAATTAATAAATTATAAAATGTTCAGTTTTTATAGCTAAGGATTGAAAATTTAAAACAAGATTCCACGTAAGTAGTTAATTCTCTTACCGAAAAATCTAAAAAATATACAATCACAGTTTACTTTTATAGTCATTTTATGTTCAAATTTGGACGAAATTACATATTAAAAAACCTAGTTATTTTGTTGTGATTATATAATATTATTCGTGGGCACCTACTTGAAACTTCTAAAGTGTACTATTATATATATATGATAGTATCAGGGTTTGTTGTTGGTGTATAACGTGTTATAAGTACCTAATGGATATTGTGATATGATTAATTTGGAATTTATTTTAGGTCAATTTTTTTTTTAATACCATAGATATGTATATAATTTGTCTTAAACCTAGACTGATATACCGTCTTCGCTCAGAATCGTTTTTCTTATACAATGATATTGTATCATTGAATTCAAATTTAATAGCATTCATTATACAGTGACCCACTTGTAACCTACTGTACAGCAGAGCGACATCCACTTCCCCCCTTTTTTTATATTATAATGGTTTTTGCCAGATCACATTTTAATTATTATCTACATTCTACACAGACACGCAGTAAACAATATTTTGTGTTGTTACGTCTTATTATACCTACTTTTATTATAGTTATAAACTGTTCATTGTTATTGAGAGTAGCTATTTTCATTATTATCAGCTTAGTAGTGAACGGTGGTATATAGTACTTATACTAGTGTTATCATTGTTTATCTAGATATAATTTAGATTTGACCGGTTTGGGACTATGTGTGTAGTACGAAAATTTGGATATTTTACTCGTGTAAGACGGAGATAACAAATGCATGCGAGTAGCATCCTCTTAATGACAATTCTTAAAACATCAGTATTTGTTTAAGATAAAAACATTTTATGAATTACTTAGCTTGATGCCAACCATATAAAAATATAATTATCAATCGGTTGTGTCAATGTCACACACACACACACACACACACACACATATATATATACAGGTTGTCTCGTGAGATTATACCGATTAGCCGTGGTAGGCGACTTGCCGTACGGACAATCACAGGTTTTTGCTGTTTACCTATAAACTAAAAAAAATATTAAAATTCATGTGGTTAATAAAAATAAAATGTTGAAACGTCAACATTTTCAGAAAAATAAATTCTATAAAATTGCCATCTTAAATTGTTTCAAAAATAAGAAATAAAAAATAATATTTTTTACTTTTATACTAAAAAATAAAATATATGTAGATTTATCATAAAAAAAACAGATTTATGATAAATGTATAATCTCAGGAGATATCTGAATGTGTAAATCCTCGTGGGACACCCAGTATACATTATACACATATATAGTCATATAATATAATAACTAGATGCTTAACTTTATAATTATTATGATAACCATTTTGATAAAAAAAATCCAAACTGTAGTAATGTTTGATAGTTCTTACACGAGACACAATAAATTACAACACTAATTTTATTATACCACATTATTCAATAATGTAGATTGTCGGTAAAACGCATTGCCTGTAAGTTTATAAAACTATTAAAAAGTCTTAAACACTATAAGTCAATATATAAGTACATAAACACCAAAATTGTTTTTATCTAGCTATGCCCTTTATGTATTCCTAAAACAATATATCGTCTGGCTGTGTATATTTTTTTACAGTTTAGAAAACGACTTGTATTAGGTAATGGATATCAGTGCTCGGTTTTTGCGAATTAAAAAAAGGCTTGATTTATATATGGCTAGAAAAATACGTTGAAGAACAACAAATATTGTGCATTTTTATAAAAAATATCTAAGTAGATAAATATCTACGAAAAATAGAGAGATATGAAGACGGACGTGACTCTCTTTTATGAGTGTATATTCACAATTTATATTATATATTTTTCACGTGTGTTGGTTACTTGGTTCGAAGTCTATATAGATTGATATTTACAGGATAACAGCTGCCGGCTGGGATTTAACAATAGGGAGATTACACAGAATCGATGTCACGTTCATATACATTGATATAATAATATATACTATACTGAAGTATAATATAATTCTTGAAAAAGGTCCCCACAGAGACGGCAGCTGCATCAGTCCGTCCAATAATGCGACGCTAAGAATATTTTTCGAATTTGTGACTCAATAAGGAACAGACAAAAAAAAAACGTGCCATAAAAATATAATGACGAGGACCAAACTACGTTGAACGATCGATATAATATTTCTTATTTGAATCATATATGTATTATATAAAGCGTTTAATGTTTTAGTTTCCCTATGTAATATTATTAATTACCTATAGATCATGGTTATACTTTATGTACTACCTATGTATAATATACTACTTTTGATATAAATTGTATAGAGTAATTACTAACTATATTTACTAATATTACAGGGAGAACGGTTCAATAAATGTGCAGATTTTGTGTAATTTATCTAAACTACAAAATGTGCGCTCCTTAAAAATTGTCTCTCACTAAATTAAAAAAAAATTATTTTTTAAAATGTAGTTTTTATTCAATTTATGTGTAGGTTAATTTAAAACAAGTGTTATAGATTTAAAAATACATTATATTTTTTAAATAACTAAATTTTATTCTTAAAGTAGTTATTACGGGTTAAAATATTTGTACTTGTTTACACATAATGTTTATATCTTGGAATTTTATTTTATTTTATCCTATGATAATTATATTTAATATTAATAAAAACACCTACCTAATAATTTTTTTTGGCTTTTTTCTGATGTTTGTCATCACAAACTTTTTTTTGAATTAATTTTCATTATTATAGTATGGTTAATATAAATATTATTAATTATTATATATTATCACATGAGAAAAGAATATTTACATTACAATTTATTGTGATATTCACAAATTTACAATAAATTACTTTTATATACAATGATCCGTGTTCCTTTATTATAATACAAATATCATCCATTCCATCACGATATTAGGTACATGTTTCAAGTTCTAGCGCTACTTTTTAAAAATGTCAACACGTTGTGGCATATTACGACACTGTATTATATGTATTGTACATTAGTACCCCCAATATAATATTTCATATTCGTTATGGTTGATAGGTGACCCCTATACCGTTAAATTATGGTAAATAATACTATATTGTTATTTTATGTGTGATTGTATAAGTCATATATATATATATATATATATATACGCGTCATATATAATAACTAGATGCTTACCTTTATTATTATAATACCTAATAATTTTGATAAAAAAATTACTGTTTTAGTTTAAGCACCCTCAACAATGTATTTAATTTTATTATTATAATGTTAACGCATTGTAAAAATCACCACTGTCCGACGGTCAACCAATTTTAACCGTAGTAATATTTGATAGTTTTTACACGTGACACAATAAATTACTACAATAATTATACCAAATTATTTATAATAATGGTTGAATGATGGTTGTCGGTAAAACGCATTGCCCGTAAGTCTATACAACTATTAAAAAAGTCTTAAACACCATAATTTGATATAAAAGTATATAAATATAAACATTTACCCAGCTATGTCCTTTATGCATTCCTAAACCGTTTATCCGATTGCGATGAAATTTGGTTCAGAGATAGAATATAGACCTTGGAGAAAAGGATTGGCTAGTCTTGGTCTCAAAAAACGTAAACAAGAGGTCTAAGCCTAGGAGGTTCTCAAACAGGGATTTTGAGATTTACAATGGAAACTTTTGTTTATAAAATATGGTTGCTAGTGGTTTAAATAGTAATAATAATAATTATTAATTTGATAAGTCTGTATATTTTAGTACAGAATGTATCGAGTTCGAACCATGGTTCCGGTGTACCAAGATTTTGTATTTTTTGATGCTTTAGAGTTTAGTTGTACACTTATACGTACTCACCACATGAGGTTCGCGACCTACTTCAGGTAGATTGGCTTCCTGATAATATACTGCTTGCATAATCTCAAGCTAATCTCACCGACCCCGCCAGTCGGGATGGCTATACCTAAATTAAAATATAATATAATTTACTTACACTTTTAACTTATAAGGACATTTCTACCACAGTTTGTTACACTGAAAAGAAGTTGGACCATCACGAGAACATATCAATATCAAATCATTGCCATGCCATCTAGTAAATCACAAAACTAAAAAAAATATAAAATGAATATATTGACAAAACTGTTAATGATGAAGAGCGGTGGGCGATGGTCAAGTTGCCCAAATAAATTAACCACTTAAGGTCATTATGTTTAGCGGCGCGGCCACCTGTGATATACCAGGTTAATCGGAATCTAGGATGTTTCACTACTTGTCACCCTCTATTACTTATTTGTACATTTCTCCTTAAACGGACAATCCTCCCGTAAAAAATTAAAAATATAAATATTAAACATTAAAAATTAAAAAATTATATTATATCTACAAATGAAAATAAATAAATGTATATTTTTTTAAAAATAAATATAATATACAAATCAATAATAAATTATTGTGTGTATCATTTTAATGAATGCACTTGAATATTGCTAATCTGCGGCGCTATACAATAAAAATCCATAATATATTTTAATGACTGACACGGACTATTGATGTACCTACCTATATTTATTATTACTCTCAAGTAATACGGTGGTATACGGTGTGTCGGTGTAAACAGATTTACTATTTGGCAAATTAGCGCGAACCTTACGAAAATAATATAGTATAAATACCCACGTTTACGTTCGTAGGTATACCTTAAAGTTAAAAATAATTTAGTAATCCGTATTCTGTATTTAAAGTTTGGTCACGTGACATGTATTACTTATGTATAATTTAGAACCGTGCAATAAATATTTATTATTGGTAATACTTAATACCATGTAATAGTGTATAATGTACTGGTAGGTATAGGTATAGTATTTGTGACCGTGAGTATTGCATTTTTTTTTTCTAATAAACCGTTTGAGTTGCTGCCACAGAGTGGAATTTCCAAAATAATTATCAAGTTAAATATTATAAAACGTTGAACCTGACCCGGGAAAAATAAAAATGTTGAAACAAAACTAGGTAGGTACCTAAGAAAAATGTGTTTTTGTAAAATTTGGGAATTTGTAAATGTACCTATTATATAAGAAACTCGAAAAATAGATTTTCGCAAGTGAAGTGATGAGCTATACTTTTTGAGAGGTTATTAGTTCTGTGCTTAAAAATTCATGTATTTGTATCATTGAATAAGTGAGCGTATACTCTATAGATTTTTTGCGAAAACATCTTTCACCACGTGTGAAATATTACAAATTACAAAATATACTTATATCTTACTTGAGAAGTAAAATATTGCAAGATCGCTGACGCTTAAGGACGTTATCTAAAAGTTTGATAATAGGTCAATTCACTCTAATATCAAAACCGACAGTAAATTTTTGAAACTAGTGAATGACAATTTGATGTGTCGTACGTGTGTAAGACGGAGACAACAAATGCATGAGTAGCGTCCTCTTAATTATAATTTTATTACATTAATTATTATATTATTATCCTTTTAATTATATTAAAACATCCGTTTTTGTTTTTGATGAAACTATTTAATTAATTTCTCTACTGCTTAATGCCAGCTTTCTTAAAATATAATTATCATCAGTTCCACTTACAAACAAATGTTATTAACTTAAATAATATTATATCTAATATAATAGGTTCTTATAATTTATATCAATATTGAAATAGCTTACACTAATTTAATTACATTTTGTACCATTTATTTCGTCATTGAAAATATGAATGCGTTAATTTTGTCGTTCATTTAAATTATTTTATTTTATTTTTATGTATTGTTTAAATACAAATACAAAATCGTGGAAATTAAAGTATTATTGTTGTTTTATATCCAGGCATGGAATTTTATTTTTATAATTCGGAATATAATATTATATATCATAATAGTATTATCACTCAATATTTAGGTATTAAATAATAAATAAATTTGAACGTCTTAAAAATTATTTTAATTCATTAAATATATAAATGTCGTTCACGTATTCACATTCTATTTGAAAAAAACGAGTTCATGAAAGTTCGTTTATGGTCATATTTAGTGGACTACCTTCTTTTCAAACACTAGACTAATGACTCATGATGTCCTAAGAGTTCAAAGTCCAGTGAAAATTCAATTATCGTTGTTATATCTGTCACTGATAAGTGACAACAGCGAGAACATGAACCTAGTTATATATATTTATTATTCCGCTTGTAATCAATAGGGAAATGTGTAATTTCTCCTGATAAAATTAATTATATTATTATTGTATGCCAATGTACCATGCTTATTGCATAATATAGTATATACATTTATTTTATATTCGTACGTCTTAATACGATACGCCACACCACTATCAAAATAATGTCGCTATATAGATATTATCTATATAATTTGGATGACTATAATAAATCCATACGTTTATAGCCGGCTATTCTTAGTATAATTATCGAATATTATTAAATGTATAATCATCATACTGACTGAGTAGATAAGTAAGAATAGTATTACATATTATTATATTGAGATAAACATAAAGACGTGCTGTACACAGACAATTTTATCTCAACTTGAATAATTAATTGTATATGAAATGTGAAATAAAATATTAATTAAAGTATGCACATCCGGCCCATTAATATTAAAATAGTATTTGTACGATAAATAGTATTATATTAACTAATAACTATATTATGTATATATTCAATATTGTATAATTATAATAATATAATAATATGTTTGGCCACGCATCGGGTGTTTCGTATCCATTGTGGATTGTGGATATATCGATATAACCCGTCATAGACCTTTATATACTATTGAGTTTAATCACTTTAATGGCTACTACACAATCTTTTTCTCAGTGAAGAAATTAAAGGGCCTGGTGACAGTTTTTCAAATTTTCCGCAATTCTATATAATTTGAATAGAACATTTTATTTTTTATAGTTGTCACTATAATTATAACACTTTTCCACTAATCTACTGCCAGATACCTATTTATGTGGGGAGGGGGGGGGGGGTTATTGCATAGAAAATATGACTTCACGTGAATAATTCTCAGGCCTTGTAGAATTGTCGGATTTCAAAAACTTTTTTTTATCTGAAAGAAGAAGACTTCTTACAGGCCCCATCAAACTCCGATTTTTGATTTTATTTTAAATAATGGTATAGAATAATTTATAAAAAATACGCTTAAAGTTGTGTTATTTTTGAAGAAATTATAACATGAAGTTTGAGATTAAAACATTGAAAAACGGAGTTTGACGTGGCCTGTAGAATATTATCCTATATTAGTCAAAAATAAAATTAATCTAATTCGGTTGATTATACAGGATCATTATTCCCGTAGAGCGTATTTTTGTGTACAAAATTCTTATGGCACCTATACACAAATAAAACGTCGTATCGTTACCTCAGCATTGAGTTAAAATATTCTCGTAACTGGAACGGTATGCCGTTCGTACACTGATAGGTGGCGGTATCGTCTCCGATATCGACAGCGTTTTGTGAGGGGGTGGGGCCTTTACGCATCTGTAGAGGGAGTTGCGGCGGCGGCGGCGGCGGCGACGAAGCGGTCGTTCCTCAATAAGCCGGTTGGAAACGATTTTCATTCCGGAAACGACAGTCCTCGTCGCGTCTCGTTCTCAGTTCGCTTACCGTCACACGCCTCGTCGATACGATCCTTCGCCGCATGCGTTGTACATTATTTTGCTCACGTGGTCGCCACCGTCGGGCGTTCAACTAATTTCCGTCGGACCGTCCGCAATAATTTACAAATTTTATTTATCCACATCGTTTTAGTAAAATGGCTCGACGTTCTGTTATTGCCGTCCGTCGTAATTGCCGGCCACGATCAATCACCGGTCAGTCAGCAGGACGCTGGGTTCAGTTGGATTTTACGGGCGCAGAGGTTACCGGTCGTTTTCCGTTCATTCGACGCACTCGATATGCCCGGACAGGTTTTATTTATTTCATTGTCCTACTTTCGGTAATATCTTCATTGCTCATTTTTTTAATGATAATATTCAGGGATTAGTATCCACCGTATTTCTGAACAATTTAATACTCCAATAAGCTTCAGTATGCAACTGAATATTATATTATAACGTTATCACTAAAAAATCGTCGTAAATCATACACATATTTGTTTAACGAAAATTTTACATAGATTTGTATTTTTATTTTTATCAACCGATGTGTCAACTAAATGTAATTATTATTTATTATAATATTTATATAGAACTATAACCTTATAAATTAAATTATTAAATACCTTTATAGATTTTTTAGACCATTTGGATAGGTTTCTTTAATAAAAAAAATGTATGTTTATAAGAACAAAAACCAATACAATCTATGAAGGTACTTATTTAAAATCTACAGCAGCTAATAATATAATAATTATCAACATTATTTATGCGATGTTTAAATAATTTCAGTCATAGATTATTTTATAATAATATAATATGTTAATTTCAAATAACAATGACATATTATTTTTCTTTTAAGTTTTATTCATAATACTATTCAAATGTGTATTGCATATAATATTTAATATTATGACGTTATTTTTATTCCATTGGACATTAGTTCAAACAATTTATATCCTGCATACTTGGTTTAAGAAATCTGTCGCACGCAAGGGGGTTGCTCTAGTGTCTGTGGTAGTATAGTGGTGGAATCCCGGGAGTGAGGGTACCGATCTGGCGTCCGGTTTTTACGATAGGGTGTTCTTGTGATAATACGATGAACAGAAGCTAAACCAATTTTTTTGTGGTAGTCTGTAAAATGTTATATTTATTTTTTCTCAACCGTTTTAACAATAATAATTAACAGTTATTGTCCAAAAAATACTAACTCCACCGATATTGCATTTACGGTAATGATTTCAACCTTTTTTTTTCGTCACAATAATGTGAAAACTAATTAGTGTTAACAATTTAATAATAACAACAATAATCAGTGATAAATCCATCGAACAAACTCCGCCGGGACTCGTGACAACCGTCGATCATCGTTCAATCATCTTCGTTCCAGTTTCTTGGTGATCTGCAGACAAAGCGGTGTTCCAGCGTGAAACTAGATGTGCCAGATCCAGTTACATTGATATCACCTTTCTACTGTCGGTAACTTTTATGACTTTTTTACTTAATATTATTTTTACTATATCCTCTTCAGTGGCTGCAGTTGAGACTAGCACTATGTCTGGTATTACCCCTGTTAAAACCAAAAACATAATTTAATTATAAGTACTAGACAATATCACGACTACTTCTACCCGACGAACAGCTCATCGGTGTATATTTATTATTTATAAACCGTTAACAATAACCCATCTATCGTCTCCAGTGTAAATCCACTTCCACGTGACTTCTTTTTCTTGTTCATAATCTGAAACAGTATTTGACTCAAATAATACTGATCTACGAGCATTTAAAACGTTAATATATTTTTTTAATATTCATTCCTGATCATACGTTCATTAATTTTTCTTCCTCTTCAATGATATTTTTTACACAACTTTTCCACTAGTCGGGATTTACTCTTTGGATGCCTTTGATTAATAGCTATTGACATTAGCTCTAGTTAGGACTAGGTTATATTATAAATGTGTTTCACATTCCTCTGACGTCAAATGTTTCCATTTCTTCTTTTCGCAATGTGTAGCACAGAGTTGGAAAATGATTAAACTAAATGAGTTATACAAATCGTCAAACACTAGAATGCCTGACGAGGTAGTATACGAGGTAGGCGAGATTAAACTTATGGGACTAACTGGATGCCGGAAAACGTTGTTAATAGAACTCTGCGAAAAATAATAGGTTCAGTTTAGTGTCTGCTTCAAAGATCATATTCAAATATATAATGCATGGTAATAAGTCTAAAAAACTAAGTTTACTTGATGGTGATACAACGGATGTAGGCAGCTAAGTTGGTTATACTTTGAGTCTTCAAAATGTAAATACCTTTTTACTTTGTCATAGTCGAGCGCTAATGCAGTAAATAGTGACGCAATATTATATTGATGTAGCTAGGGCCGGATCGGTGTGCATCGGCCCATCGTGATTTTCCCTTCCAAATAATTTATTGCTTTATCATGGTCTACCATATTGTATATCATTAATGTTTCTTAAAAATCAATTGCAATATTATGGGTCATAATGCATATTGCATATGCATCTTCTACCCTTACATAGGTCATCTTTTGAACATCTTTCTACCTCATTAAAATGTGCGGTAGACCTTCAAAACTCTTTTCTTTAGGTAACTTTCTCGGGAATTACCCGGAACTAAATCCGTTTTTCCAGTCTTCCGCATCTGGCATCCATTCATGCTCGGGCAATGCATATCCATCCACATTAACAATTCATTCTCCAAGTATCGTAAAAATTCAACATGTTTATAATTCCTGCCAACTGTGATTGGGTTATCACTCATCAATTTTAGGCCTCAATGATAGCTAGCTGATATGGTTTATGAATGCGTGTGGTGAACATATTTTGAAGTGTTCATTATAATATTATATGAAAAACTCATAGAATAAATTTATTTTTATTTTAAAAATTATGATTAATTCTGAGAAAATTTCAATACTTTAATGATACTATTTGAATATTTAAGTTTCTGTTTAATTCAACAATTGTAAATTATCTTATTTCCATATGATGAATTATGACCTTGCAAAATGTTAAGTATAATTTTAAACATACCTAGGTATTACTTATAACATTTTTGATGATACGTATGTTATGATCTATATCAAAGTTGAATTTATATTAATCTAATTATTGAGACCTATAATGACATTGAAATGCGATGTGTTACATTTATACTAGTTTAAAAAACGGACTTTGCATGATAATTAATATATTTTGAAAAAAAAATGTAACCACACACAGTAATAACCAGTGTTGTTGAAGTATTTTCTGGATCAATAAAAAAAAAAACAATTTATATTTGGTAAAGTTACCATTTAAAATATAAATAAATATATAAAATCATTAAATATTTAAATGATAAAATTACATTTTATCTATATCATATTATACTTGTAGTTAGTACCTACACCAAAGTTGACTTATGCAGTATACCTCTGTATAGAATATCGCCAAAAGTTATCATTCATCATTATGGTAATTGCCGCATATACCTACGACAAGACACAATGTGCTATTATGGCTGTCTCTGGGGCCCGGGCCTGAGCTGTTCATGTGTGAAACATGATCGCCTTCATATCCAAGAGACCAGGATCGTTGTGTCCGCATTCTACATTTAACGCTTACTAAAATAAACGAATTAGCCCCTGGCGTGGCCGAAATGCTCGCAAGCTAATTATTCTTAAATTTTAAATATGGTATTTAAGAATGTTGGTTTTGAAGAAGTAGGCAAAGCCTCTATCATTCATCATTATGGTAATTGCAGCATATACGACAGGACATAATGTGCTATTATGGCTGTCTCTGGGGCCCGGGCCTGAGCTGTTCATGTGTGAAACATGATCGCCTTCATATCCAAGAGACCAGGATCGTTGTGTCTGCATTCTACATAAAATTGTATAAAAAGTTGTATAATGATAATATGGCATTTAAGAATGTTGGTTTTAATCAAACCAGAAAGTCAAAAATATAGGCAAAGCCTATAACCCTCACAAACGACTAGATAGTAGGTACTAACTAGGTATACTGGGTATATTATAGTAAATTACATAAAATACTTTACAACTTCATATATATATAATTGATAACAAAAATTCAAAAACATAGTATAAATGTAACGATCTGATTTCAAAATAAAAAAAAAAAATATATTAGTTCATGTGATTATGTCTTATAACTTAATTTCAATATGCACTAAAACATGATTTAGAACCTCATCTATATGTTTAATAAGATAGTTAATATTTTTGAATAATTTAAAGAAATTTTAATATTGAAACAATAGTTAATATTCAACGTATCACATACATTATAATATATTCTATATAATATGTAAACAATTATTATTAAAAAAAAAAAAAAAAATGAATATTTATATGAATCCCATGCATTCACAACTTATCTTTTCATTATCAAATAATTTATGTATTGCAATATTATACAACCCTATATGAAAATTTGGGTAGCGTTCGGCCAGTAATATAATGTTGATGATCAATATTAAGTGAAATTGTAGTAAGCACTCTGAGCCAATGAGACTCTGTTAAAATTAGAAAAAACCACTTGATTATAATAAACTATGATACTTAAATTACATATGGATCTACTATGAATAGCTAACGTCATTTTCATGGATTTTCTCGAGCGGCTTGGTTAACATACCTTCCGTGTCGCCATCTGGCGCGGAGTAGAATATTCTTACTATTGATTCGTTATAATTGTGATTTGTGGACTATTTCTAATCCGACCAGAATGGGGCATGGTCGGTCTTTATTTTTTTAATTAATTCAGGCACTCCAGGTGACCGTACAATGCGGCGTGGCTGCACGTATATTCTTGCCTGTAGCACCCGTTCTCAAAGGCGTAAAGTAGGCATGTATCTTCTTCCCATGGACATCCATTTTCGAGTGCGTATTTCAGACACTTTATACGACGTTGGACGCTGCGGTTGTGCTCGTATACTTGTTCCAGTGGCATCCGATTTCCCGTGCAGACACGTAACCGGTCGTTCCACGCACGGTGTCCCAAGGGACGCCAATCTCGTGTGCTAATTTCATGCAATCGATGTGCCCGTTGAACGCTGCCTTCTCGCATATGTGTTTAAACCTATCGTCTTCGATGGCGAACTGAGACCGCCTGAACATTGTCTGCCTATCGTTGTGCTCGTCTTGGCTTTTGTCGATTTTTAATAATTCTAGCAGCGACTCACAACAATTTTTCATATCGATGTCTGGTGTGTCCATCAAGTCATACGTGTCACGGTCGATGTTGTTGCACGCTTAGTACTCCATTTTCGCCAGGCTGGGTAGTTTGTACATTTTTTCGGTGTCCGACGACGTCCGTTCCAAATGTACAGTAGAGTTCTCTCTACGCGTAAGTTAACGAAAACTCGAAATTATCACTCAGTACATTTAATAATAAGTACCGATACAAGGATGAACCGCCCGAGTTCACTATGACAATATTAACAACTCGCGAGGAAAACCAAAAACAATATTCAATGATAACATTTTGTTGACAACAGACGCATGTGATCGCACACACGATTTGGGCAAAATCATTAAAGTGTTATGAATCTAAGATGGCGCACGGATGACGAGTAACGACACCGAAAATCCGCGGTACGGAGTAGCTGGTAATGCAGGGTTACCAACTGATTTTTCATAAATACCCTAGATTTTATATCAATATTTCCCTATTATTTCCCTGTAATCTTGTGGTAGCAGATTATTGTGGGGGCCTTGCCCCCCCACACCCCCCCAACCACAATTTAAAATGTAAAACTCATAACTTATGTAACTCATAAGCATAAATAATAAATCATCTAAAACTAAACATAAATCTCATAATTTTCAAATTACAAATATAATGATACCTATAAAAAATCAAATATAAAAATATTCAAGTAATAATAAACATTACATATGTCATAAAGCGTCATAACAGTTATTAACAAATTACATTTTTTAAATTCATACATTTGTTAGTTAAACAAATCCATAAATTTACTATCAAAATCATATGAAAAACAGTTTGAGTCTTTTATCACACGTTTTGTATTTAATAATCCTATTAAATTGTGTGTGTTTAATCGGTTACGGTATTTTGTTTTGATAAAATTAACACATGAAAATATTCGTTCAACACATGCACTCGAATGAGGAAGAGTCATTATGTTTTTGATTACGACTTTTAACAATGGAAACATTTTAGTATTATCCCCTTTTGTAATATTAATCACTTTTATCCAAAATGTTAAAATATCCATATCTGCAGTCAAGTCTTCAACGCCTTCCATGTTGGATAGTTTCCTCCATTCCCGATCGAGATCATCCAAGTTGATGTTTTTGGTTGGTTGGTTTGGTTGATGGTTTTGGCAGTTACTTATAACGTATTAATTTAACCATAGAAATGGTATTAAACTTTGTAACCGTGATAATAGTACTGTGATAACTGATAAGGGAGCATTTTACCACGAACTAAGATATACAGGACTGGACACGAGATGAATATTGTGGTTACGAAATGTAGTACAACAGGCGGAGTTCGGGGGGATATTTTCCTTTTAGCATTACTACCGCCGTCTTAGTGGATACTTATGGAACTAGAAATTTGTATGATGTGTTCTAGTTCCATAAGTATCCACTCAGACAGCGCTAGTATTATTATATTGTGATAAACATAAAGACGTGCTGTACACAGACAATTTTATCTCAACTTGAATAATTAATTGTATATGAAATGTGAAATAAAATATTAATTAAAGTATGCACATCCGGCCCATTAATATTAAAATAGTATTTGTACGATAAATAGTATTATATTAACTAATAACTATATTATGTATATATTCAATATTGTATAATTATAATAATATAATAATATGTTTGGCCACGCATCGGGTGTTTCGTATCCATTGTGGATTGTGGATATATCGATATAACCCGTCATAGACCTTTATATACTATTGAGTTTAATCACTTTAATGGCTACTACACAATCTTTTTCTCAGTGAAGAAATTAAAGGGCCTGGTGACAGTTTTTCAAATTTTCCGCAATTCTATATAATTTGAATAGAACATTTTATTTTTTAGTTGTCACTATAATTATAACACTTTTCCACTAATCTACTGCCAGATACCTATTTATGTGGGGAGGGGGGGGGGTTATTGCATAGAAAATATGACTTCACGTGAATAATTCTCAGGCCTTGTAGAATTGTCGGATTTCAAAAACTTTTTTTTATCTGAAAGAAGAAGACTTCTTACAGGCCCCATCAAACTCCGATTTTTGATTTTATTTTAAATAATGGTATAGAATAATTTATAAAAAATACGCTTAAAGTTGTGTTATTTTTGAAGAAATTATAACATGAAGTTTGAGATTAAAACATTGAAAAACGGAGTTTGACGTGGCCTGTAGAATATTATCCTATATTAGTCAAAAATAAAATTAATCGAATTCGGTTGATTATACAGGATCATTATTCCCGTAGAGCGTATTTTTGTGTACAAAATTCTTATGGCACCTATACACAAATAAAACGTCGTATCGTTACCTCAGCATTGAGTTAAAATATTCTCGTAACTGGAACGGTATGCCGTTCGTACACTGATAGGTGGCGGTATCGTCTCCGATATCGACGCAGCGTTTTGTGAGGGGGTGGGGCCTTTACGCATCTGTAGAGGGAGTTGCGGCGGCGGCGGCGGCGACGAAGCGGTCGTTCCTCAATAAGCCGGTTGGAAACGATTTTCATTCCGGAAACGACAGTCCTCGTCGCGTCTCGTTCTCAGTTCGCTTACCGTCACACGCCTCGTCGATACGATCCTTCGCCGCATGCGTTGTACATTATTTTGCTCACGTGGTCGCCACCGTCGGGCGTTCAACTAATTTCCGTCGGACCGTCCGCAATAATTTACAAATTTTATTTATCCACATCGTTTTAGTAAAATGGCTCGACGTTCTGTTATTGCCGTCCGTCGTAATTGCCGGCCACGATCAATCACCGGTCAGTCAGCAGGACGCTGGGTTCAGTTGGATTTTACGGGCGCAGAGGTTACCGGTCGTTTTCCGTTCATTCGACGCACTCGATATGCCCGGACAGGTTTTATTTATTTCATTGTCCTACTTTCGGTAATATCTTCATTGCTCATTTTTTTAATGATAATATTCAGGGATTAGTATCCACCGTATTTCTGAACAATTTAATACTCCAATAAGCTTCAGTATGCAACTGAATATTATATTATAACGTTATCACTAAAAAATCGTCGTAAATCATACACATATTTGTTTAACGAAAATTTTACATAGATTTGTATTTTTATTTTTATCAACCGATGTGTCAACTAAATGTAATTATTATTTATTATAATATTTATATAGAACTATAACCTTATAAATTAAATTATTAAATACCTTTATAGATTTTTTAGACCATTTGGATAGGTTTCTTTAATAAAAAAAATGTATGTTTATAAGAACAAAAACCAATACAATCTATGAAGGTACTTATTTAAAATCTACAGCAGCTAATAATATAATAATTATCAACATTATTTATGCGATGTTTAAATAATTTCAGTCATAGATTATTTTATAATAATATAATATGTTAATTTCAAATAACAATGACATATTATTTTTCTTTTAAGTTTTATTCATAATACTATTCAAATGTGTATTGCATATAATATTTAATATTATGACGTTATTTTTATTCCATTGGACATTAGTTCAAACAATTTATATCCTGCATACTTGGTTTAAGAAATCTGTCGCACGCAAGGGGGTTGCTCTAGTGTCTGTGGTAGTATAGTGGTGGAATCCCGGGAGTGAGGGTACCGATCTGGCGTCCGGTTTTTACGATAGGGTGTTCTTGTGATAATACGATGAACAGAAGCTAAACCAATTTTTTTGTGGTAGTCTGTAAAATGTTATATTTATTTTTTCTCAACCGTTTTAACAATAATAATTAACAGTTATTGTCCAAAAAATACTAACTCCACCGATATTGCATTTACGGTAATGATTTCAACCTTTTTTTTTCGTCACAATAATGTGAAAACTAATTAGTGTTAACAATTTAATAATAACAACAATAATCAGTGATAAATCCATCGAACAAACTCCGCCGGGACTCGTGACAACCGTCGATCATCGTTCAATCATCTTCGTTCCAGTTTCTTGGTGATCTGCAGACAAAGCGGTGTTCCAGCGTGAAACTAGATGTGCCAGATCCAGTTACATTGATATCACCTTTCTACTGTCGGTAACTTTTATGACTTTTTTACTTAATATTATTTTTACTATATCCTCTTCAGTGGCTGCAGTTGAGACTAGCACTATGTCTGGTATTACCCCTGTTAAAACCAAAAACATAATTTAATTATAAGTACTAGACAATATCACGACTACTTCTACCCGACGAACAGCTCATCGGTGTATATTTATTATTTATAAACCGTTAACAATAACCCATCTATCGTCTCCAGTGTAAATCCACTTCCACGTGACTTCTTTTTCTTGTTCATAATCTGAAACAGTATTTGACTCAAATAATACTGATCTACGAGCATTTAAAACGTTAATATATTTTTTTAATATTCATTCCTGATCATACGTTCATTAATTTTTCTTCCTCTTCAATGATATTTTTTACACAACTTTTCCACTAGTCGGGATTTACTCTTTGGATGCCTTTGATTAATAGCTATTGACATTAGCTCTAGTTAGGACTAGGTTATATTATAAATGTGTTTCACATTCCTCTGACGTCAAATGTTTCCATTTCTTCTTTTCGCAATGTGTAGCACAGAGTTGGAAAATGATTAAACTAAATGAGTTATACAAATCGTCAAACACTAGAATGCCTGACGAGGTAGTATACGAGGTAGGCGAGATTAAACTTATGGGACTAACTGGATGCCGGAAAACGTTGTTAATAGAACTCTGCGAAAAATAATAGGTTCAGTTTAGTGTCTGCTTCAAAGATCATATTCAAATATATAATGCATGGTAATAAGTCTAAAAAACTAAGTTTACTTGATGGTGATACAACGGATGTAGGCAGCTAAGTTGGTTATACTTTGAGTCTTCAAAATGTAAATACCTTTTTACTTTGTCATAGTCGAGCGCTAATGCAGTAAATAGTGACGCAATATTATATTGATGTAGCTAGGGCCGGATCGGTGTGCATCGGCCCATCGTGATTTTCCCTTCCAAATAATTTATTGCTTTATCATGGTCTACCATATTGTATATCATTAATGTTTCTTAAAAATCAATTGCAATATTATGGGTCATAATGCATATTGCATATGCATCTTCTACCCTTACATAGGTCATCTTTTGAACATCTTTCTACCTCATTAAAATGTGCGGTAGACCTTCAAAACTCTTTTCTTTAGGTAACTTTCTCGGGAATTACCCGGAACTAAATCCGTTTTTCCAGTCTTCCGCATCTGGCATCCATTCATGCTCGGGCAATGCATATCCATCCACATTAACAATTCATTCTCCAAGTATCGTAAAAATTCAACATGTTTATAATTCCTGCCAACTGTGATTGGGTTATCACTCATCAATTTTAGGCCTCAATGATAGCTAGCTGATATGGTTTATGAATGCGTGTGGTGAACATATTTTGAAGTGTTCATTATAATATTATATGAAAAACTCATAGAATAAATTTATTTTTATTTTAAAAATTATGATTAATTCTGAGAAAATTTCAATACTTTAATGATACTATTTGAATATTTAAGTTTCTGTTTAATTCAACAATTGTAAATTATCTTATTTCCATATGATGAATTATGACCTTGCAAAATGTTAAGTATAATTTTAAACATACCTAGGTATTACTTATAACATTTTTGATGATACGTATGTTATGATCTATATCAAAGTTGAATTTATATTAATCTAATTATTGAGACCTATAATGACATTGAAATGCGATGTGTTACATTTATACTAGTTTAAAAAACGGACTTTGCATGATAATTAATATATTTTGAAAAAAAAATGTAACCACACACAGTAATAACCAGTGTTGTTGAAGTATTTTCTGGATCAATAAAAAAAAAACAATTTATATTTGGTAAAGTTACCATTTAAAATATAAATAAATATATAAAATCATTAAATATTTAAATGATAAAATTACATTTTATCTATATCATATTATACTTGTAGTTAGTACCTACACCAAAGTTGACTTATGCAGTATACCTCTGTATAGAATATCGCCAAAAGTTATCATTCATCATTATGGTAATTGCCGCATATACCTACGACAAGACACAATGTGCTATTATGGCTGTCTCTGGGGCCCGGGCCTGAGCTGTTCATGTGTGAAACATGATCGCCTTCATATCCAAGAGACCAGGATCGTTGTGTCCGCATTCTACATTTAACGCTTACTAAAATAAACGAATTAGCCCCTGGCGTGGCCGAAATGCTCGCAAGCTAATTATTCTTAAATTTTAAATATGGTATTTAAGAATGTTGGTTTTGAAGAAGTAGGCAAAGCCTCTATCATTCATCATTATGGTAATTGCAGCATATACGACAGGACATAATGTGCTATTATGGCTGTCTCTGGGGCCCGGGCCTGAGCTGTTCATGTGTGAAACATGATCGCCTTCATATCCAAGAGACCAGGATCGTTGTGTCTGCATTCTACATAAAATTGTATAAAAAGTTGTATAATGATAATATGGCATTTAAGAATGTTGGTTTTAATCAAACCAGAAAGTCAAAAATATAGGCAAAGCCTATAACCCTCACAAACGACTAGATAGTAGGTACTAACTAGGTATACTGGGTATATTATAGTAAATTACATAAAATACTTTACAACTTCATATATATATAATTGATAACAAAAATTCAAAAACATAGTATAAATGTAACGATCTGATTTCAAAATAAAAAAAAAAAATATATTAGTTCATGTGATTATGTCTTATAACTTAATTTCAATATGCACTAAAACATGATTTAGAACCTCATCTATATGTTTAATAAGATAGTTAATATTTTTGAATAATTTAAAGAAATTTTAATATTGAAACAATAGTTAATATTCAACGTATCACATACATTATAATATATTCTATATAATATGTAAACAATTATTATTAAAAAAAAAAAAAAAAATGAATATTTATATGAATCCCATGCATTCACAACTTATCTTTTCATTATCAAATAATTTATGTATTGCAATATTATACAACCCTATATGAAAATTTGGGTAGCGTTCGGCCAGTAATATAATGTTGATGATCAATATTAAGTGAAATTGTAGTAAGCACTCTGAGCCAATGAGACTCTGTTAAAATTAGAAAAAACCACTTGATTATAATAAACTATGATACTTAAATTACATATGGATCTACTATGAATAGCTAACGTCATTTTCATGGATTTTCTCGAGCGGCTTGGTTAACATACCTTCCGTGTCGCCATCTGGCGCGGAGTAGAATATTCTTACTATTGATTCGTTATAATTGTGATTTGTGGACTATTTCTAATCCGACCAGAATGGGGCATGGTCGGTCTTTATTTTTTTAATTAATTCAGGCACTCCAGGTGACCGTACAATGCGGCGTGGCTGCACGTATATTCTTGCCTGTAGCACCCGTTCTCAAAGGCGTAAGCTAGGCATGTATCTTCTTCCCATGGACATCCATTTTCGAGTGCGTATTTCAGACACTTTATACGACGTTGGACGCTGCGGTTGTGCTCGTATACTTGTTCCAGTGGCATCCGATTTCCCGTGCAGACACGTAACCGGTCGTTCCACGCACGGTGTCCCAAGGGACGCCAATCTCGTGTGCTAATTTCATGCAATCGATGTGCCCGTTGAACGCTGCCTTCTCGCATATGTGTTTAAACCTATCGTCTTCGATGGCGAACTGAGACCGCCTGAACATTGTCTGCCTATCGTTGTGCTCGTCTTGGCTTTTGTCGATTTTTAATAATTCTAGCAGCGACTCACAACAATTTTTCATATCGATGTCTGGTGTGTCCATCAAGTCATACGTGTCACGGTCGATGTTGTTGCACGCTTAGTACTCCATTTTCGCCAGGCTGGGTAGTTTGTACATTTTTTCGGTGTCCGACGACGTCCGTTCCAAATGTACAGTAGAGTTCTCTCTACGCGTAAGTTAACGAAAACTCGAAATTATCACTCAGTACATTTAATAATAAGTACCGATACAAGGATGAACCGCCCGAGTTCACTATGACAATATTAACAACTCGCGAGGAAAACCAAAAACAATATTCAATGATAACATTTTGTTGACAACAGACGCATGTGATCGCACACACGATTTGGGCAAAATCATTAAAGTGTTATGAATCTAAGATGGCGCACGGATGACGAGTAACGACACCGAAAATCCGCGGTACGGAGTAGCTGGTAATGCAGGGTTACCAACTGATTTTTCATAAATACCCTAGATTTTATATCAATATTTCCCTATTATTTCCCTGTAATCTTGTGGTAGCAGATTATTGTGGGGGCCTTGCCCCCCCACACCCCCCCAACCACAATTTAAAATGTAAAACTCATAACTTATGTAACTCATAAGCATAAATAATAAATCATCTAAAACTAAACATAAATCTCATAATTTTCAAATTACAAATATAATGATACCTATAAAAAATCAAATATAAAAATATTCAAGTAATAATAAACATTACATATGTCATAAAGCGTCATAACAGTTATTAACAAATTACATTTTTTTAAATTCATACATTTGTTAGTTAAACAAATCCATAAATTTACTATCAAAATCATATGAAAAACAGTTTGAGTCTTTTATCACACGTTTTGTATTTAATAATCCTATTAAATTGTGTGTGTTTAATCGGTTACGGTATTTTGTTTTGATAAGATTAACACATGAAAATATTCGTTCAACACATGCACTCGAATGAGGAAGAGTCATTATGTTTTTGATTACGACTTTTAACAATGGAAACATTTTAGTATTATCCCCTTTTGTAATATTAATCACTTTTATCCAAAATGTTAAAATATCCATATCTGCAGTCAAGTCTTCAACGCCTTCCATGTTGGATAGTTTCCTCCATTCCCGATCGAGATCATCCAAGTTGATGTTTTTGGTTGGTTGGTTTGGTTGATGGTTTTGGCAGTTACTTATAACGTATTAATTTAACCATAGAAATGGTATTAAACTTTGTAACCGTGATAATAGTACTGTGATAACTGATAAGGGAGCATTTTACCACGAACTAAGATATACAGGACTGGACACGAGATGAATATTGTGGTTACGAAATGTAGTACAACAGGCGGAGTTCGGGGGGATATTTTCCTTTTAGCATTACTACCGCCGTCTTAGTGGATACTTATGGAACTAGAAATTTGTATGATGTGTTCTAGTTCCATAAGTATCCACTCAGACAGCGCTAGTATTATTATATTGTGATAAACATAAAGACGTGCTGTACACAGACAATTTTATCTCAACTTGAATAATTAATTGTATATGAAATGTGAAATAAAATATTAATTAAAGTATGCACATCCGGCCCATTAATATTAAAATAGTATTTGTACGATAAATAGTATTATATTAACTAATAACTATATTATGTATATATTCAATATTGTATAATTATAATAATATAATAATATGTTTGGCCACGCATCGGGTGTTTCGTATCCATTGTGGATTGTGGATATATCGATATAACCCGTCATAGACCTTTATATACTATTGAGTTTAATCACTTTAATGGCTACTACACAATCTTTTTCTCAGTGAAGAAATTAAAGGGCCTGGTGACAGTTTTTCAAATTTTCCGCAATTCTATATAATTTGAATAGAACATTTTATTTTTTAGTTGTCACTATAATTATAACACTTTTCCACTAATCTACTGCCAGATACCTATTTATGTGGGGAGGGGGGGGGGGGGTTATTGCATAGAAAATATGACTTCACGTGAATAATTCTCAGGCCTTGTAGAATTGTCGGATTTCAAAAACTTTTTTTTATCTGAAAGAAGAAGACTTCTTACAGGCCCCATCAAACTCCGATTTTTGATTTTATTTTAAATAATGGTATAGAATAATTTATAAAAAATACGCTTAAAGTTGTGTTATTTTTGAAGAAATTATAACATGAAGTTTGAGATTAAAACATTGAAAAACGGAGTTTGACGTGGCCTGTAGAATATTATCCTATATTAGTCAAAAATAAAATTAATCGAATTCGGTTGATTATACAGGATCATTATTCCCGTAGAGCGTATTTTTGTGTACAAAATTCTTATGGCACCTATACACAAATAAAACGTCGTATCGTTACCTCAGCATTGAGTTAAAATATTCTCGTAACTGGAACGGTATGCCGTTCGTACACTGATAGGTGGCGGTATCGTCTCCGATATCGACGCAGCGTTTTGTGAGGGGGTGGGGCCTTTACGCATCTGTAGAGGGAGTTGCGGCGGCGGCGGCGGCGACGAAGCGGTCGTTCCTCAATAAGCCGGTTGGAAACGATTTTCATTCCGGAAACGACAGTCCTCGTCGCGTCTCGTTCTCAGTTCGCTTACCGTCACACGCCTCGTCGATACGATCCTTCGCCGCATGCGTTGTACATTATTTTGCTCACGTGGTCGCCACCGTCGGGCGTTCAACTAATTTCCGTCGGACCGTCCGCAATAATTTACAAATTTTATTTATCCACATCGTTTTAGTAAAATGGCTCGACGTTCTGTTATTGCCGTCCGTCGTAATTGCCGGCCACGATCAATCACCGGTCAGTCAGCAGGACGCTGGGTTCAGTTGGATTTTACGGGCGCAGAGGTTACCGGTCGTTTTCCGTTCATTCGACGCACTCAATATGCCCGGACAGGTTTTATTTATTTCATCGTCCTACGTAACTAATTAGTGTTAACGTTTTAATAATAACAACAATAATCAGTGATAAATCCATCGAACAAACTCCGCCGAGACTTGTGACAACTGTCGATCATCGTTCAATCATCTTCGTTCCAGTTTCTTGGTGATCTGCAGACAAAGCGGTGTTCCAGCGTGAAACTAGAAGTGCCAGATCCAGTTACATTGATATCACCTTTCTACTGTCGGTAACTTTTATGACTTTTTTACTTAATATTATTTTTACTATATCCTCTTCAGTGGCTGCAGTTGAGACTAGCACTATGTCTGGTATTACCCCTGTTAAAACCAAAAACATAATTCAATTATAAGTACTAGACAATATCACGACTACTTCTACCCGACGAACAGCTCATCGGTGTATATTTATAAACCGTTAACAATAACCCATCTATCGTCTCCAGTGTAAATCCACTTCCACGTGACTTCTTTTTCTTGTTCATAATCTGAAACAGTATTTGACTCAAATAATACTGATCTACGAGCATTTAAAACGTTAATATATTTTTTTAATATTCATTCCTGATCATACGTTCATTAATTTTTCTTCCTCTTCAATGATATTTTTTACACAACTTTTCCACTAGTCGGGATTTACTCTTTGGATGCCTTCGATTAATAGCTATAGACATTAGCTCTAGTTAGGACTAGGTTATATTATAAATGTGTTTCACATTCCTCTGACGTCAAATGTTTCCATTTCTTCTTTTCGCAATGTGTAGCACAGAGTTGGAAAATGATTAAACTAAATGAGTTATACAAATCGTCAAACACTAGAATGCCTGACGAGGTAGTATACGAGGTAGGCGAGATTAAACTTATGGGACTAACTGGATGCCGGAAAACGTTGTTAATAGAACTCTGCGAAAAATAATAGGTTCAGTTTAGTGTCTGCTTCAAAGATCATATTCAAATATATAATGCATGGTAATAAGTCTAAAAAACTAAGTTTACTTGATGGTGATACAACGGATGTAGTCAGCTAAGTTGGTTATACTTTGAGTCTTCAAAATGTAAATACTTTTTTACTTTGTCATAGTCGAGCGCTAATGCAGTAAATAGTGACGCAATATTATATTGATGTAGCTAGGGCCGGATCGGTGTGCATCGGCCCATCGTGATTTTCCCTTCCAAATAATTTATTGCTTTATCATGGTCTACCATATTGTATATCATTAATGTTTCTTAAAAATCAATTGCATATGCATCTTCTACCCTTACATAGGTCATCTTTTGAACATCTTTCTACCTCATTAAAATGTGCGGTAGACTTTCAAAACTCTTTTCTTTAGGTAACTTTCTCGGGAATTACCCGGAACTAAATCCGTTTTTCCAGTCTTCCGCATCTGGCATCCATTCATGCTCGGGCAATGCATATCCATCCACATTAACAATTCATTCTCCAAGCATCGTAAAAATTCAACATGTTTATAATTCCTGCCAACTGTGATTGGGTTATCACTCATCAATTTTAGGCCTCAATGATAGCTATGTACCTCTGACGGCAAATGTTTCCATTTCTTCTTTTCGCAATGTGTAGCACAGAGTTCGAAAATGAGTAATAATATTTTATTGCAGAGTAAATTTCTTTAATATTTTCTTGAGTCGTATCTATTTTAGCATCACCATTTTCATTAACAGTCAGTTCGTTTGGCGTAATTTTCACATGGCCATTGTCTAACGCAATTTGGTCAAGCAGGTATTGCTTTTCGCGCGGAGACAGTCGATGTGCCCACAGCTCGCGGCACCATAGCACGTACGCCAGTTAAAGGAAACGCCCCTATTGTGCATTTATTCCAGACATTCCAAAGAACCACCCCTCGCTGCGGCGGCGCACGAACCTTCGTCGGCTAGACACCCATTACGGATTGCGTATCGGAGAATGTCCATTTTTATACTTTCATAACCTCACCATAAAGGGTTTGGGATCATCAATTTCATGTCTGGCAAAAAACTTTTTAAAAAGCATAAATCTTCCATGTCTTCCTTGGTATTAGTTTCATCTTTCTTGGAAAATATGTCAAGAGAAGCTTTGTTGACAAATGATTAATTGTTTATATCTGTGTCTAAAATATGTTTTTGCTTGAATCGTATAATCTGATTTTTCACTGTTTAAAATTATATTTACCTATTATAATTGAATGGGCAAAATTCTCAACCGCATATTTAAAGCAGTCAAAGTGTTCGTTTTCGACGGCCTCAGTGCCTGTCACCACATCCCAAGGACGTCCGTTCGCCTGCATATACTCTAGACATTTCAGGTTTCCTTTCTTTTCCACATTGACACACGTTTCTACAGACCACTGGTATCTACGTTCGTGGAGGTATTTCAAACATATATAATTTATCATATATATGTATGAATTAGGTAATACTTACACGTCAAATTGTTTGCTTATTTTTTTATATTTTTCTATCCTTCATGATTTTTCGTGTATTTATGGGTATGTGTCTTTAAATATGATTATAGGTCTGTGATACAAGGTCTGTCTATATTTGCCCGTCAAATGATCATGATCCCTAACCTTATCACCCCCGACCAACATGCATTTGCATAAGTTACACGCATTACATTCTTGATATGTTTTTTCTTCACCCTCGGTCATGATTATAGGGATATTTGTTTTCATCACACCTTCGATTTTCCAGGCCTCAACTATCTCCTCATCGGTGTATATTTATATACCGCTAACAATAAACCATCTATCGTCTCCAGTGTAAATCCACTTACACGTGGCTTTTTTTTTCATGTTCATAATCAGAAACAGTATTTGACTCACATAATACTGATCAACAAGCATTTAAAACGTTAAAATATTTTTTTAATATTCATTCCTGATAATATGTTTATTCATTTTTCTTCTTCTTAAACTATATGTTGTATACAACTTTTCTTTAAGAATCGATTGACAACTAAAGCTTGAAAATTGTATTATTTATGACGTGGTTTTTACCTGGTACTTTATCTTCTTGTATATGGCTGCGTTGCTATCATTATGTAGCAAGCAAAAACATTCTTACTTTGAGTATATTGAGAACCTACATTTTAGAGTACATAAGAGTACATAATATAAAGACTCTAATTACATAGTTAATATTTATTTAATTAACAAGACATTTTATATACTAAACTATGTATGAATACTTAATACAGAAGTGCATAATATTATCATATATGATATATTTGGTAAAAAAAAATAGTTTTTATTATAATTTTATTTAGGTACAGTCAAAATGCTTGCCTTCCTTGGTATTAGTTTCATCTTTCTTGGAAAAGATGTCAAGATAATCTTTGTTGACAAATGATTAAATGTTTATATCTGTGTCTAAAATATGATTTTGCTTGAATCGCATAATCTGATTTGTCACTGTTTAGAATTATATTTACCTATTACTATTGAATGGGCAAACATTCTCAACCGCAAATTTAAGGCAGTCAAAGTGTTTGTTTTCGACGGCCTCAGTGCCCGTCGCCACATCCCAAGAACGTCCGTACGCCTGCATATACTCTAGACCAGCGGTTCCCAAACTTTTTCAGTGTAAGTTACTTGACATTGAGCAGTCTGTACCTAGCAAATAAATCCGATATTTACAATATCACGACTTCTTCTTCATCTTCATAATCAGAAAAAGTATTTGACACACATAATACTGATCTACGAGCATTTAAAACGTTAAAATATTTTATAATATTCATTCCTGATAATATATTTGTTCATTTTTCTTCTTCTTAAACCGAATCGGTATGCATCGGCCCATCGTGATTTTCCCTTCCAAATAATTTATTGCTTTATCATGGTCTACCATATTGTATATCATCAATGTTTCTTAAAAATCAATTGCAATATTATGGGGCATAATGTATATTGCATATGCATCTTCTACACTTACATAGGTCATCTTTTGAACATCTTTCTACCTCATTCAAATGTGTGGTAGACTTTCAAAACTCTTTTCTTTAGGTAACTTTCTCGGGAATTACCCGGAACTAAATCCGTTTTTCCAGTCTTCCGCATCTGGCATCCATTCATGCTCGGGCAATGCATATCCATCCACATTAACAATTCATTCTCAAAGTATCGTAAAAATTCAACATGTTTATAATTCCTGCCAACTGTGATTGGGTTATCACTCATCAATTTTAGGCCTCGATGATAGCTAGCTGATATGGTTTGTGAATGCGTGTGGTGAACATATTTTGAAGTGTTCATTATAATATTATATGAAAAACTCATAGAATAAATTTATTTTTATTTTAAAAATTATGATTAATTCTGAGAAAATTTCAATACTTTAATGATACTATTTGAATATTTAAGTTTCTGTTTAATTCAACAATTGTAAATTATCTTATTTCCATATGATGAATTATGACCTTGCAAAATGTTAAGTATAATTTTAAACATACCTAGGTATTACTTATAACATTTTTGATGATACGTATGTTATGATCTATATCAAAGTTGAATTTATATTAATCTAATTATTGAGACCTATAATGACATTGAAATGCGATGTGTTACATTTATACTAGTTTAAAAAACGGACTTTGCATGATAATTAATATATTTTGAAAAAAAAATGTAACCACACACAGTAATAACCAGTGTTGTTGAAGTATTTTCTGGATCAATAAAAAAAAAACAATTTATATTTGGTAAAGTTACCATTTAAAATATAAATAAATATATAAAATCATTAAATATTTAAATGATAAAATTACATTTTATCTATATCATATTATACTTGTAGTTAGTACCTACACCAAAGTTGACTTATGCAGTATACCTCTGTATAGAATATCGCCAAAAGTTATCATTCATCATTATGGTAATTGCCGCATATACCTACGCCAAGACACAATGTGCTATTATGGCTGTCTCTGGGCCCCGGGCCTGAGCTGTTCATGTGTGAAACATGATCGCCTTCATATCCAAGAGACCAGGATCGTTGTGTCCGCATTCTACATTTAACGCTTACTAAAATAAACGAATTAGCCCCTGGCGTGGCCGAAATGCTCGCAAGCTAATTATTCTTAAATTTTAAATATGGTATTTAAGAATGTTGGTTTTGAAGAAGTAGGCAAAGCCTCTATCATTCATCATTATGGTAATTGCAGCATATACGACAGGACATAATGTGCTATTATGGCTGTCTCTGGGGCCCGGGCCTGAGCTGTTCATGTGTGAAACATGATCGCCTTCATATCCAAGAGACCAGGATCGTTGTGTCTGCATTCTACATAAAATTGTATAAAAAGTTGTATAATGATAATATGGCATTTAAGAATGTTGGTTTTAATCAAACCAGAAAGTCAAAAATATAGGCAAAGCCTATAACCCTCACAAACGACTAGATAGTAGGTACTAACTAGGTATACTGGGTATATTATAGTAAATTACATAAAATACTTTACAACTTCATATATATATAATTGATAACAAAAATTCAAAAACATAGTATAAATGTAACGATCTGATTTCAAAATAAAAAAAAAAAAAATATATTAGTTCATGTGATTATGTCTTATAACTTAAATTCAATATGCACTAAAACATGATTTAGAACCTCATCTATATGTTTAATAAGATAGTTAATATTTTTGAATAATTTAAAGAAATTTTAATATTGAAACAATAGTTAATATTCAACGTATCACATACATTATAATATATTCTATATAATATGTAAACAATTATTATTAAAAAAAAAAAAAAAAATGAATATTTATATGAATCCCATGCATTCACAACTTATCTTTTCATTATCAAATAATTTATTTATTGCAATATTATACAACCCTATATGAAAATTTGGGTAGCGTTCGGCCAGTAATATAATGTTGATGATCAATATTAAGTGAAATTGTAGTAAGCACTCTGAGCCAATGAGACTCTGTTAAAATTAGAAAAAACCACTTGATTATAATAAACTATGATACTTAAATTACATATGGATCTACTATGAATAGCTAACGTCATTTTCATGGATTTTCTCGAGCGGCTTGGTTAACATACCTTCCGTGTCGCCATCTGGCGCGGAGTAGAATATTCTTACTATTGATTCGTTATAATTGTGATTTGTGGACTATTTCTAATCCGACCAGAATGGGGCATGGTCGGTCTTTATTTTTTTAATTAATTCAGGCACTCCAGGTGACCGTACAATGCGGCGTGGCTGCACGTATATTCTTGCCAGGAGCACCCGTTTTCAAAGGCGTAAGTCAGGCACTCCAGGTGGCCGTTGAACGCGGCGGAGCTGCACGTATATTCGTGCCAGGGGCACCCGTTCTCAAAGGCGTAAGCTAGGCATGTATCTTCGTCCCAGGGACATCCGTTTTCGTGTGCGTAATTCAGGCACTCCAGGTGACCGTACAATGTTGCCTGGCTGCACGTATATTCTTGCCTGTAGCACCCGCTCTCAAAGGCGTAAGCTAGGCATGTATCTTCTTCCCATGGACATCCATTTTCGAGTGCGTATTTCAGACACTTTGTACGACATTGGACGCTGCGGTTGTGCTCGTATACTTGTTCCAGTGGCATCCGATTTCCCGTGCGGACACGTAACCGGTCGTTCCACGCACGGTGTCCCAAGGGACGCCAATCTCGTGTGCTAATTTCATGCAATCGATGTGCCCGTTGAACGCTGCCTTCTCGCATATGTGTTTAAACCTATTGTCTTCGATGGCGAACTGAGACCGCCTGAACATTGTCTGCCTATCGTTGTGCTCGTCTTGGCTTTTGTCGATTTTTAATAATTCTAGCAGCGACTCACAACAATTTTTCATATCGATGTCTGGTGTGTCCATCAAGTCATACGTGTCACGGTCGATGTTGTTGCACGCTTAGTACTCCATTTTCGCCAGGCTGGGTAGTTTGTACATTTTTTCGGTGTCCGACGACGTCCGTTCCAAATGTACAGTAGAGTTCTCTCTACGCGTAAGTTAACGAAAACTCGAAATTATCACTCAGTACATTTAATAATAAGTACCGATACAAGGATGAACCGCCCGAGTTCACTATGACAATATTAACAACTCGCGCTACTATGAATAGCTAACGTCATTTTCATGGATTTTCTCGAGCGGCTTGGTTAACATACCTGCCGTGTCACCATCTGGCGCGGAGTAGAATATTCTTACTATTGATTCATTATACTTGTGATTTGTGGACTATTTCTAATCCGACCAGAATGGGGCATGGTCGGTCTTTATTTTTTTAATTAATTCAGGCACTCCAGGTGACCGTACAATGCGGCGTGGCTGCACGTATATTCTTGCCAGGAGCACCCGTTTTCAAAGGCGTAAGTCAGGCACTCCAGGTGGCCGTTGAACGCGGCGGAGCTGCACGTATATTCGTGCCAGGGGCACCCGTTCTCAAAGGCGTAAGGTATGCATGTATCTTCGTCCCAGGGACATCCGTTTTCGTGTGCGTAATTCAGGCACTCCAGGTGACCGTACAATGTTGCCTGGCTGCACGTATATTCTTGCCTGTAGCACCCGCTCTCAAAGGCGTAAGCTAGGCATGTATCTTCTTCCCATGGACATCCATTTTCGAGTGCGTATTTCAGACACTTTGTACGACATTGGACGCTGTGGTTGTGCTCGTATACTTGTTCCAGTGGCATCCGATTTCCCGTGCGGACACGTAACCGGTCGTTCCACGCACGGTGTCCCAAGGGACGCCAATCTCGTGTGCTAATTTCATGCAATCGATGTGTCCGTTGAACGCTGCCTTCTCGCATATGTGTTTAAACCTATCGTCTTCGATGGCGAACTGAGACCGCCTGAACATTGTCTGCCTATCGTTGTGCTCGTCTTGGCTTTTGTCGATTTTTAATAATTCTAGCAGCGACTCAAAACAATTTTTCATATCGATGTCTGGTGTGTCCATCAAGTCATACGTGTCACGGTCGATGTTGTTGCACGCTTAGTACTCCATTTTCGCCAGGCTGGGTAGTTTGTACATTTTTTCGGTGTCCGACGACGTCCGTTCCAAATGTACAGTAGAGTTCTCTCTACGCGTAAGTTAACGAAAACTCGAAATTATCACTCAGTGCATTTAATAATAAGTACCGATACAAGGATGAACCGCCCGAGTTCACTATGACAATATTAACAACTCGCGCTACTATGAATAGCTAACGTCATTTTCATGGATTTTCTCGAGCGGCTTGGTTAACATACCTGCCGTGTCACCACCTGGCGCGGAGTAGAATATTCTTACTATTGATTCGTTATAATTGTGATTTGTGGACTATTTCTAATCCGACCAGAATGGGGCATGGTCGGTCTTTATTTTTTTAATTAATTCAGGCACTCCAGGTGACCGTACAATGCGGCGTGGCTGCACGTATATTCTTGCCAGGAGCACCCGTTTTCAAAGGCGTAAGTCAGGCACTCCAGGTGGCCGTTGAACGCGGCGGAGCTGCACGTATATTCGTGCCAGGGGCACCCGTTCTCAAAGGCGTAAGCTAGGCATGTATCTTCATCCCAGGGACATCCATTTTCGTGTGCGTATTTCAGACACTTCATATGACGTTGGACGCAGCGGTTGTGCTCGTATACTTGTTCCAGTGGCATCCGATTTCCCGCTGCCAGTGGCATGTATCTTCTTCCCATGGACATCCATTTTCGAGTGCGTATTTCAGACACTTTGTACGACGTTGGACGCTGCGGTTGTGCTCGTATACTTGTTCCAGTGGCATCCGATTTCCCGTGCGGACACGTAACCGGTCGTTCCACGCACGGTGTCCCAAGGGACGCCAATCTCGTGTGCTAATTTCATGCAATCGATGTGCCCGTTGAACGCTGCCTTCTCGCATATGTGTTTAAACCTATCGTCTTCGATGGCGAACTGAGACCGCCTGAACATTGTCTGCCTATCGTTGTGCTCGTCTTGGCTTTTGTCGATTTTTAATAATTCTAGCAGCGACTCACAACAATTTTTCATATCGATGTCTGGTGTGTCCATCAAGTCATACGTGTCACGGTCGATGTTGTTGCACGCTTAGTACTCCATTTTCGCCAGGCTGGGTAGTTTGTACATTTTTTCGGTGTCCGACGACGTCCGTTCCAAATGTACAGTAGAGTTCTCTCTACGCGTAAGTTAACGAAAACTCGAAATTATCACTCAGTACATTTAATAATAAGTACCGATACAAGGATGAACCGCCCGAGTTCACTATGACAATATTAACAACTCGCGCTACTATGAATAGCTAACGTCATTTTCATGGATTTTCTCGAGCGGCTTGGTTAACATACCTGCCGTGTCACCATCTGGCGCGGAGTAGAATATTCTTACTATTGATTCGTTATACTTGTGATTTGTGGACTATTTCTAATCCGACCAGAATGGGGCATGGTCGGTCTTTATTTTTTTAATTAATTCAGGCACTCCAGGTGACCGTACAATGCGGCGTGGCTGCACGTATATTCTTGCCAGGAGCACCCGTTTTCAAAGGCGTAAGTCAGGCACTCCAGGTGGCCGTTGAACGCGGCGGAGCTGCACGTATATTCGTGCCAGGGGCACCCGTTCTCAAAGGCGTAAGCTAGGCATGTATCTTCATCCCAGGGACATCCGTTTTCGTGTGCGTAATTAAGGCACTCCAGGTGACCGTACAATGTTGCCTGGCTGCACGTATATTCTTGCCTGTAGCACCCGTTCTCAAAGGCGTAAGCTAGGCATGTATATTCTTCCCATGGACATCCATTTTCGTGTGCGTATTTCAGACACTTCATATGACGTTGGACGCAGCGGTTGTGCTCGTTTACTTGTTCCAGTGGCATCCGATTTCCCGTGCGTAATTCAGGTACTCCAGGTGACCGTACAATGTTGCCTGGCTGCACGTATATTCTTGAATGTAGCACCCGTTCTCAAAGGCGTAAGCTAGGCATGTATCTTCTTCCCATGGACATCCATTTTCGTGTGCGTATTTCAGACACTTCATGTGACGTTGGACGCTGCTTCTGTGCTCGTATACTTGTTCCAGTGGCATCCGATTTCCCGCTGCCAGTGGAATGTATCTTCTTCCCATGGACATCCATTTTCGAGTGCGTATTTCAGACACTTTGTACGACGTTGGACGCTGCGGTTGTGCTCGTATACTTGTTCCAGTGGCATCCGATTTCCCGTGCGGACACGTAACCGGTCGTTCCACGCACGGTGTCCCAAGGGACGCCAATCTCGTGTGCTAATTTCATGCATTCGATGTGCCCGTTGAACGCTGCCTTCTCGCATATGTGTTTAAACCTATCGTCTTCGATGGCGAACTGAGACCGCCTGAACATTGTCTGCCTATCGTTGTGCTCGTCTTGGCTTTTGTCGATTTTTAATAATTCTAGCAGCGACTCACAACAATTTTTCATATCGATGTCTGGTGTGTCCATCAAGTCATACGTGTCACGGTCGATGTTGTTGCACGCTTAGTACTCCATTTTCGCCAGGCTGGGTAGTTTGTACATTTTTTCGGTGTCCGACGACGTCCGTTCCAAATGTACAGTAGAGTTCTCTCTACGCGTAAGTTAACGAAAACTCGAAATTATCACTCAGTACATTTAATAATAAGTACCGATACAAGGATGAACCGCCCGAGTTCACTATGACAATATTAACAACTCGCGCTACTATGAATAGCTAACGTCATTTTCATGGATTTTCTCGAGCGGCTTGGTTAACATACCTGCCGTGTCACCATCTGGCGCGGAGTAGAATATTCTTACTATTGATTCATTATACTTGTGATTTGTGGACTATTTCTAATCCGACCAGAATGGGGCATGGTCGGTCTTTATTTTTTTAATTAATTCAGGCACTCCAGGTGACCGTACAATGCGGCGTGGCTGCACGTATATTCTTGCCAGGAGCACCCGTTTTCAAAGGCGTAAGTCAGGCACTCCAGGTGGCCGTTGAACGCGGCGGAGCTGCACGTATATTCGTGCCAGGGGCACCCGTTCTCAAAGGCGTAAGGTATGCATGTATCTTCGTCCCAGGGACATCCGTTTTCGTGTGCGTAATTCAGGCACTCCAGGTGACCGTACAATGTTGCCTGGCTGCACGTATATTCTTGCCTGTAGCACCCGCTCTCAAAGGCGTAAGCTAGGCATGTATCTTCTTCCCATGGACATCCATTTTCGAGTGCGTATTTCAGACACTTTGTACGACATTGGACGCTGTGGTTGTGCTCGTATACTTGTTCCAGTGGCATCCGATTTCCCGTGCGGACACGTAACCGGTCGTTCCACGCACGGTGTCCCAAGGGACGCCAATCTCGTGTGCTAATTTCATGCAATCGATGTGTCCGTTGAACGCTGCCTTCTCGCATATGTGTTTAAACCTATCGTCTTCGATGGCGAACTGAGACCGCCTGAACATTGTCTGCCTATCGTTGTGCTCGTCTTGGCTTTTGTCGATTTTTAATAATTCTAGCAGCGACTCACAACAATTTTTCATATCGATGTCTGGTGTGTCCATCAAGTCATACGTGTCACGGTCGATGTTGTTGCACGCTTAGTACTCCATTTTCGCCAGGCTGGGTAGTTTGTACATTTTTTCGGTGTCCGACGACGTCCGTTCCAAATGTACAGTAGAGTTCTCTCTACGCAAAAGTTAACGAAAACTCGAAATTATCACTCAGTACATTTAATAATAAGTACCGATACAAGGATGAACCGCCCGAGTTCACTATGACAATATTAACAACTCGCGCTACTATGAATAGCTAACGTCATTTTCATGGATTTTCTCGAGCGGCTTGGTTAACATACCTGCCGTGTCAACACCTGGCGCGGAGTAGAATATTCTTACTATTGATTCGTTATAATTGTGATTTGTGGACTATTTCTAATCCGACCAGAATGGGGCATGGTCGGTCTTTATTTTTTTAATTAATTCAGGCACTCCAGGTGACCGTACAATGCGGCGTGGCTGCACGTATATTCTTGCCAGGAGCACCCGTTTTCAAAGGCGTAAGTCAGGCACTCCAGGTGGCCGTTGAACGCGGCGGAGCTGCACGTATATTCGTGCCAGGGGCACCCGTTCTCAAAGGCGTAAGCTAGGCATGTATCTTCGTCCCAGGGACATCCGTTTTCGTGTGCGTAATTCAGGCACTCCAGGTGACCGTACAATGTTGCCTGGCTGCACGTATATTCTTGCCTGTAGCACCCGCTCTCAAAGGCGTAAGCTAGGCATGTATCTTCTTCCCATGGACATCCATTTTCGAGTGCGTATTTCAGACACTTCATGTGACGTTGGACGCTGCTTCTGTGCTCGTATACTTGTTCCAGTGGCATCCGATTTCCCGCTGCCAGTGGCATGTATCTTCTTCCCATGGACATCCATTTTCGAGTGCGTATTTCAGACACTTTGTACGACGTTGGACGCTGCGGTTGTGCTCGTATACTTGTTCCAGTGGCATCCGATTTCCCGTGCGGACACGTAACCGGTCGTTCCACGCACGGTGTCCCAAGGGACGCCAATCTCGTGTGCTAATTTCATGCATTCGATGTGCCCGTTGAACGCTGCCTTCTCGCATATGTGTTTAAACCTATCGTCTTCGATGGCGAACTGAGACCGCCTGAACATTGTCTGCCTATCGTTGTGCTCGTCTTGGCTTTTGTCGATTTTTAATAATTCTAGCAGCGACTCACAACAATTTTTCATATCGATGTCTGGTGTGTCCATCAAGTCATACGTGTCACGGTCGATGTTGTTGCACGCTTAGTACTCCATTTTCGCCAGGCTGGGTAGTTTGTACATTTTTTCGGTGTCCGACGACGTCCGTTCCAAATGTACAGTAGAGTTCTCTCTACGCGTAAGTTAACGAAAACTCGAAATTATCACTCAGTACATTTAATAATAAGTACCGATACAAGGATGAACCGCCCGAGTTCACTATGACAATATTAACAACTCGCGCTACTATGAATAGCTAACGTCATTTTCATGGATTTTCTCGAGCGGCTTGGTTAACATACCTGCCGTGTCACCATCTGGCGCGGAGTAGAATATTCTTACTATTGATTCATTATACTTGTGATTTGTGGACTATTTCTAATCCGACCAGAATGGGGCATGGTCGGTCTTTATTTTTTTAATTAATTCAGGCACTCCAGGTGACCGTACAATGCGGCGTGGCTGCACGTATATTCTTGCCAGGAGCACCCGTTTTCAAAGGCGTAAGTCAGGCACTCCAGGTGGCCGTTGAACGCGGCGGAGCTGCACGTATATTCGTGCCAGGGGCACCCGTTCTCAAAGGCGTAAGCTAGGCATGTATCTTCGTCCCAGGGACATCCGTTTTCGTGTGCGTAATTCAGGCACTCCAGGTGACCGTACAATGTTGCCTGGCTGCACGTATATTCTTGCCTGTAGCACCCGCTCTCAAAGGCGTAAGCTAGGCATGTATCTTCTTCCCATGGACATCCATTTTCGAGTGCGTATTTCAGACACTTTGTACGACATTGGACGCTGCGGTTGTGCTCGTATACTTGTTCCAGTGGCATCCGATTTCCCGCTGCCAGTGGCATGTATCTTCTTCCCATGGACATCCATTTTCGAGTGCGTATTTCAGACACTTTGTACGACGTTGGACGCTGCGGTTGTGCTCGTATACTTGTTCCAGTGGCATCCGATTTCCCGTGCGGACACGTAACCGGTCGTTCCACGCACGGTGTCCCAAGGGACGCCAATCTCGTGTGCTAATTTCATGCATTCGATGTGCCCGTTGAACGCTGCCTTCTCGCATATGTGTTTAAACCTATCGTCTTCGATGGCGAACTGAGACCGCCTGAACATTGTCTGCCTATCGTTGTGCTCGTCTTGGCTTTTGTCGATTTTTAATAATTCTAGCAGCGACTCACAACAATTTTTCATATCGATGTCTGGTGTGTCCATCAAGTCATACGTGTCACGGTCGATGTTGTTGCACGCTTAGTACTCCATTTTCGCCAGGCTGGGTAGTTTGTACATTTTTTCGGTGTCCGACGACGTCCGTTCCAAATGTACAGTAGAGTTCTCTCTACGCGTAAGTTAACGAAAACTCGAAATTATCACTCAGTACATTTAATAATAAGTACCGATACAAGGATGAACCGCCCGAGTTCACTATGACAATATTAACAACTCGCGCTACTATGAATAGCTAACGTCATTTTCATGGATTTTCTCGAGCGGCTTGGTTAACATACCTGCCGTGTCACCATCTGGCGCGGAGTAGAATATTCTTACTATTGATTCATTATACTTGTGATTTGTGGACTATTTCTAATCCGACCAGAATGGGGCATGGTCGGTCTTTATTTTTTTAATTAATTCAGGCACTCCAGGTGACCGTACAATGCGGCGTGGCTGCACGTATATTCTTGCCAGGAGCACCCGTTTTCAAAGGCGTAAGTCAGGCACTCCAGGTGGCCGTTGAACGCGGCGGAGCTGCACGTATATTCGTGCCAGGGGCACCCGTTCTCAAAGGCGTAAGCTAGGCATGTATCTTCGTCCCAGGGACATCCGTTTTCGTGTGCGTAATTCAGGCACTCCAGGTGACCGTACAATGTTGCCTGGCTGCACGTATATTCTTGCCTGTAGCACCCGCTCTCAAAGGCGTAAGCTAGGCATGTATCTTCTTCCCATGGACATCCATTTTCGAGTGCGTATTTCAGACACTTTGTACGACATTGGACGCTGCGGTTGTGCTCGTATACTTGTTCCAGTGGCATCCGATTTCCCGTGCGGACACGTAACCGGTCGTTCCACGCACGGTGTCCCAAGGGACGCCAATCTCGTGTGCTAATTTCATGCAATCGATGTGCCCGTTGAACGCTGCCTTCTCGCATATGTGTTTAAACCTATTGTCTTCGATGGCGAACTGAGACCGCCTGAACATTGTCTGCCTATCGTTGTGCTCGTCTTGGCTTTTGTCGATTTTTAATAATTCTAGCAGCGACTCACAACAATTTTTCATATCGATGTCTGGTGTGTCCATCAAGTCATACGTGTCACGGTCGATGTTGTTGCACGCTTAGTACTCCATTTTCGCCAGGCTGGGTAGTTTGTACATTTTTTCGGTGTCCGACGACGTCCGTTCCAAATGTACAGTAGAGTTCTCTCTACGCGTAAGTTAACGAAAACTCGAAATTATCACTCAGTACATTTAATAATAAGTACCGATACAAGGATGAACCGCCCGAGTTCACTATGACAATATTAACAACTCGCGCTACTATGAATAGCTAACGTCATTTTCATGGATTTTCTCGAGCGGCTTGGTTAACATACCTGCCGTGTCACCATCTGGCGCGGAGTAGAATATTCTTACTATTGATTCATTATACTTGTGATTTGTGGACTATTTCTAATCCGACCAGAATGGGGCATGGTCGGTCTTTATTTTTTTAATTAATTCAGGCACTCCAGGTGACCGTACAATGCGGCGTGGCTGCACGTATATTCTTGCCAGGAGCACCCGTTTTCAAAGGCGTAAGTCAGGCACTCCAGGTGGCCGTTGAACGCGGCGGAGCTGCACGTATATTCGTGCCAGGGGCACCCGTTCTCAAAGGCGTAAGCTATGCATGTATCTTCGTCCCAGGGACATCCGTTTTCGTGTGCGTAATTCAGGCACTCCAGGTGACCGTACAATGTTGCCTGGCTGCACGTATATTCTTGCCTGTAGCACCCGCTCTCAAAGGCGTAAGCTAGGCATGTATCTTCTTCCCATGGACATCCATTTTCGAGTGCGTATTTCAGACACTTTGTACGACATTGGACGCTGTGGTTGTGCTCGTATACTTGTTCCAGTGGCATCCGATTTCCCGTGCGGACACGTAACCGGTCGTTCCACGCACGGTGTCCCAAGGGACGCCAATCTCGTGTGCTAATTTCATGCAATCGATGTGTCCGTTGAACGCTGCCTTCTCGCATATGTGTTTAAACCTATCGTCTTCGATGGCGAACTGAGACCGCCTGAACATTGTCTGCCTATCGTTGTGCTCGTCTTGGCTTTTGTCGATTTTTAATAATTCTAGCAGCGACTCAAAACAATTTTTCATATCGATGTCTGGTGTGTCCATCAAGTCATACGTGTCACGGTCGATGTTGTTGCACGCTTAGTACTCCATTTTCGCCAGGCTGGGTAGTTTGTACATTTTTTCGGTGTCCGACGACGTCCGTTCCAAATGTACAGTAGAGTTCTCTCTACGCGTAAGTTAACGAAAACTCGAAATTATCACTCAGTGCATTTAATAATAAGTACCGATACAAGGATGAACCGCCCGAGTTCACTATGACAATATTAACAACTCGCGCTACTATGAATAGCTAACGTCATTTTCATGGATTTTCTCGAGCGGCTTGGTTAACATACCTGCCGTGTCACCACCTGGCGCGGAGTAGAATATTCTTACTATTGATTCGTTATAATTGTGATTTGTGGACTATTTCTAATCCGACCAGAATGGGGCATGGTCGGTCTTTATTTTTTTAATTAATTCAGGCACTCCAGGTGACCGTACAATGCGGCGTGGCTGCACGTATATTCTTGCCAGGAGCACCCGTTTTCAAAGGCGTAAGTCAGGCACTCCAGGTGGCCGTTGAACGCGGCGGAGCTGCACGTATATTCGTGCCAGGGGCACCCGTTCTCAAAGGCGTAAGCTAGGCATGTATCTTCGTCCCAGGGACATCCGTTTTCGTGTGCGTAATTCAGGCACTCCAGGTGACCGTACAATGTTGCCTGGCTGCACGTATATTCTTGCCTGTAGCACCCGCTCTCAAAGGCGTAAGCTAGGCATGTATCTTCTTCCCATGGACATCCATTTTCGAGTGCGTATTTCAGACACTTCATGTGACGTTGGACGCTGCTTCTGTGCTCGTATACTTGTTCCAGTGGCATCCGATTTCCCGCTGCCAGTGGCATGTATCTTCTTCCCATGGACATCCATTTTCGAGTGCGTATTTCAGACACTTTGTACGACGTTGGACGCTGCGGTTGTGCTCGTATACTTGTTCCAGTGGCATCCGATTTCCCGTGCGGACACGTAACCGGTCGTTCCACGCACGGTGTCCCAAGGGACGCCAATCTCGTGTGCTAATTTCATGCATTCGATGTGCCCGTTGAACGCTGCCTTCTCGCATATGTGTTTAAACCTATCGTCTTCGATGGCGAACTGAGACCGCCTGAACATTGTCTGCCTATCGTTGTGCTCGTCTTGGCTTTTGTCGATTTTTAATAATTCTAGCAGCGACTCACAACAATTTTTCATATCGATGTCTGGTGTGTCCATCAAGTCATACGTGTCACGGTCGATGTTGTTGCACGCTTAGTACTCCATTTTCGCCAGGCTGGGTAGTTTGTACATTTTTTCGGTGTCCGACGACGTCCGTTCCAAATGTACAGTAGAGTTCTCTCTACGCGTAAGTTAACGAAAACTCGAAATTATCACTCAGTACATTTAATAATAAGTACCGATACAAGGATGAACCGCCCGAGTTCACTATGACAATATTAACAACTCGCGCTACTATGAATAGCTAACGTCATTTTCATGGATTTTCTCGAGCGGCTTGGTTAACATACCTGCCGTGTCACCATCTGGCGCGGAGTAGAATATTCTTACTATTGATTCATTATACTTGTGATTTGTGGACTATTTCTAATCCGACCAGAATGGGGCATGGTCGGTCTTTATTTTTTTAATTAATTCAGGCACTCCAGGTGACCGTACAATGCGGCGTGGCTGCACGTATATTCTTGCCAGGAGCACCCGTTTTCAAAGGCGTAAGTCAGGCACTCCAGGTGGCCGTTGAACGCGGCGGAGCTGCACGTATATTCGTGCCAGGGGCACCCGTTCTCAAAGGCGTAAGCTAGGCATGTATCTTCGTCCCAGGGACATCCGTTTTCGTGTGCGTAATTCAGGCACTCCAGGTGACCGTACAATGTTGCCTGGCTGCACGTATATTCTTGCCTGTAGCACCCGCTCTCAAAGGCGTAAGCTAGGCATGTATCTTCTTCCCATGGACATCCATTTTCGAGTGCGTATTTCAGACACTTTGTACGACATTGGACGCTGCGGTTGTGCTCGTATACTTGTTCCAGTGGCATCCGATTTCCCGCTGCCAGTGGCATGTATCTTCTTCCCATGGACATCCATTTTCGAGTGCGTATTTCAGACACTTTGTACGACGTTGGACGCTGCGGTTGTGCTCGTATACTTGTTCCAGTGGCATCCGATTTCCCGTGCGGACACGTAACCGGTCGTTCCACGCACGGTGTCCCAAGGGACGCCAATCTCGTGTGCTAATTTCATGCATTCGATGTGCCCGTTGAACGCTGCCTTCTCGCATATGTGTTTAAACCTATCGTCTTTAATGGCGAACTGAGACCGCCTGAACATTGTCTGCCTATCGTTGTGCTCGTCTTGGCTTTTGTCGATTTTTAATAATTCTAGCAGCGACTCACAACAATTTTTCATATCGATGTCTGGTGTGTCCATCAAGTCATACGTGTCACGGTCGATGTTGTTGCACGCTTAGTACTCCATTTTCGCCAGGCTGGGTAGTTTGTACATTTTTTCGGTGTCCGACGACGTCCGTTCCAAATGTACAGTAGAGTTCTCTCTACGCGTAAGTTAACGAAAACTCGAAATTATCACTCAGTACATTTAATAATAAGTACCGATACAAGGATGAACCGCCCGAGTTCACTATGACAATATTAACAACTCGCGCTACTATGAATAGCTAACGTCATTTTCATGGATTTTCTCGAGCGGCTTGGTTAACATACCTGCCGTGTCACCATCTGGCGCGGAGTAGAATATTCTTACTATTGATTCATTATACTTGTGATTTGTGGACTATTTCTAATCCGACCAGAATGGGGCATGGTCGGTCTTTATTTTTTTAATTAATTCAGGCACTCCAGGTGACCGTACAATGCGGCGTGGCTGCACGTATATTCTTGCCAGGAGCACCCGTTTTCAAAGGCGTAAGTCAGGCACTCCAGGTGGCCGTTGAACGCGGCGGAGCTGCACGTATATTCGTGCCAGGGGCACCCGTTCTCAAAGGCGTAAGCTAGGCATGTATCTTCGTCCCAGGGACATCCGTTTTCGTGTGCGTAATTCAGGCACTCCAGGTGACCGTACAATGTTGCCTGGCTGCACGTATATTCTTGCCTGTAGCACCCGCTCTCAAAGGCGTAAGCTAGGCATGTATCTTCTTCCCATGGACATCCATTTTCGAGTGCGTATTTCAGACACTTTGTACGACATTGGACGCTGCGGTTGTGCTCGTATACTTGTTCCAGTGGCATCCGATTTCCCGTGCGGACACGTAACCGGTCGTTCCACGCACGGTGTCCCAAGGGACGCCAATCTCGTGTGCTAATTTCATGCAATCGATGTGCCCGTTGAACGCTGCCTTCTCGCATATGTGTTTAAACCTATTGTCTTCGATGGCGAACTGAGACCGCCTGAACATTGTCTGCCTATCGTTGTGCTCGTCTTGGCTTTTGTCGATTTTTAATAATTCTAGCAGCGACTCACAACAATTTTTCATATCGATGTCTGGTGTGTCCATCAAGTCATACGTGTCACGGTCGATGTTGTTGCACGCTTAGTACTCCATTTTCGCCAGGCTGGGTAGTTTGTACATTTTTTCGGTGTCCGACGACGTCCGTTCCAAATGTACAGTAGAGTTCTCTCTACGCGTAAGTTAACGAAAACTCGAAATTATCACTCAGTACATTTAATAATAAGTACCGATACAAGGATGAACCGCCCGAGTTCACTATGACAATATTAACAACTCGCGCTACTATGAATAGCTAACGTCATTTTCATGGATTTTCTCGAGCGGCTTGGTTAACATACCTGCCGTGTCACCATCTGGCGCGGAGTAGAATATTCTTACTATTGATTCATTATACTTGTGATTTGTGGACTATTTCTAATCCGACCAGAATGGGGCATGGTCGGTCTTTATTTTTTTAATTAATTCAGGCACTCCAGGTGACCGTACAATGCGGCGTGGCTGCACGTATATTCTTGCCAGGAGCACCCGTTTTCAAAGGCGTAAGTCAGGCACTCCAGGTGGCCGTTGAACGCGGCGGAGCTGCACGTATATTCGTGCCAGGGGCACCCGTTCTCAAAGGCGTAAGCTATGCATGTATCTTCGTCCCAGGGACATCCGTTTTCGTGTGCGTAATTCAGGCACTCCAGGTGACCGTACAATGTTGCCTGGCTGCACGTATATTCTTGCCTGTAGCACCCGCTCTCAAAGGCGTAAGCTAGGCATGTATCTTCTTCCCATGGACATCCATTTTCGAGTGCGTATTTCAGACACTTTGTACGACATTGGACGCTGTGGTTGTGCTCGTATACTTGTTCCAGTGGCATCCGATTTCCCGTGCGGACACGTAACCGGTCGTTCCACGCACGGTGTCCCAAGGGACGCCAATCTCGTGTGCTAATTTCATGCAATCGATGTGTCCGTTGAACGCTGCCTTCTCGCATATGTGTTTAAACCTATCGTCTTCGATGGCGAACTGAGACCGCCTGAACATTGTCTGCCTATCGTTGTGCTCGTCTTGGCTTTTGTCGATTTTTAATAATTCTAGCAGCGACTCAAAACAATTTTTCATATCGATGTCTGGTGTGTCCATCAAGTCATACGTGTCACGGTCGATGTTGTTGCACGCTTAGTACTCCATTTTCGCCAGGCTGGGTAGTTTGTACATTTTTTCGGTGTCCGACGACGTCCGTTCCAAATGTACAGTAGAGTTCTCTCTACGCGTAAGTTAACGAAAACTCGAAATTATCACTCAGTGCATTTAATAATAAGTACCGATACAAGGATGAACCGCCCGAGTTCACTATGACAATATTAACAACTCGCGCTACTATGAATAGCTAACGTCATTTTCATGGATTTTCTCGAGCGGCTTGGTTAACATACCTGCCGTGTCACCACCTGGCGCGGAGTAGAATATTCTTACTATTGATTCGTTATAATTGTGATTTGTGGACTATTTCTAATCCGACCAGAATGGGGCATGGTCGGTCTTTATTTTTTTAATTAATTCAGGCACTCCAGGTGACCGTACAATGCGGCGTGGCTGCACGTATATTCTTGCCAGGAGCACCCGTTTTCAAAGGCGTAAGTCAGGCACTCCAGGTGGCCGTTGAACGCGGCGGAGCTGCACGTATATTCGTGCCAGGGGCACCCGTTCTCAAAGGCGTAAGCTAGGCATGTATCTTCATCCCAGGGACATCCATTTTCGTGTGCGTATTTCAGACACTTCATATGACGTTGGACGCAGCGGTTGTGCTCGTATACTTGTTCCAGTGGCATCCGATTTCCCGCTGCCAGTGGCATGTATCTTCTTCCCATGGACATCCATTTTCGAGTGCGTATTTCAGACACTTTGTACGACGTTGGACGCTGCGGTTGTGCTCGTATACTTGTTCCAGTGGCATCCGATTTCCCGTGCGGACACGTAACCGGTCGTTCCACGCACGGTGTCCCAAGGGACGCCAATCTCGTGTGCTAATTTCATGCAATCGATGTGCCCGTTGAACGCTGCCTTCTCGCATATGTGTTTAAACCTATCGTCTTCGATGGCGAACTGAGACCGCCTGAACATTGTCTGCCTATCGTTGTGCTCGTCTTGGCTTTTGTCGATTTTTAATAATTCTAGCAGCGACTCACAACAATTTTTCATATCGATGTCTGGTGTGTCCATCAAGTCATACGTGTCACGGTCGATGTTGTTGCACGCTTAGTACTCCATTTTCGCCAGGCTGGGTAGTTTGTACATTTTTTCGGTGTCCGACGACGTCCGTTCCAAATGTACAGTAGAGTTCTCTCTACGCGTAAGTTAACGAAAACTCGAAATTATCACTCAGTACATTTAATAATAAGTACCGATACAAGGATGAACCGCCCGAGTTCACTATGACAATATTAACAACTCGCGCTACTATGAATAGCTAACGTCATTTTCATGGATTTTCTCGAGCGGCTTGGTTAACATACCTGCCGTGTCACCATCTGGCGCGGAGTAGAATATTCTTACTATTGATTCGTTATACTTGTGATTTGTGGACTATTTCTAATCCGACCAGAATGGGGCATGGTCGGTCTTTATTTTTTTAATTAATTCAGGCACTCCAGGTGACCGTACAATGCGGCGTGGCTGCACGTATATTCTTGCCAGGAGCACCCGTTTTCAAAGGCGTAAGTCAGGCACTCCAGGTGGCCGTTGAACGCGGCGGAGCTGCACGTATATTCGTGCCAGGGGCACCCGTTCTCAAAGGCGTAAGCTAGGCATGTATCTTCATCCCAGGGACATCCGTTTTCGTGTGCGTAATTAAGGCACTCCAGGTGACCGTACAATGTTGCCTGGCTGCACGTATATTCTTGCCTGTAGCACCCGTTCTCAAAGGCGTAAGCTAGGCATGTATATTCTTCCCATGGACATCCATTTTCGTGTGCGTATTTCAGACACTTCATATGACGTTGGACGCAGCGGTTGTGCTCGTTTACTTGTTCCAGTGGCATCCGATTTCCCGTGCGTAATTCAGGTACTCCAGGTGACCGTACAATGTTGCCTGGCTGCACGTATATTCTTGAATGTAGCACCCGTTCTCAAAGGCGTAAGCTAGGCATGTATCTTCTTCCCATGGACATCCATTTTCGTGTGCGTATTTCAGACACTTCATGTGACGTTGGACGCTGCTTCTGTGCTCGTATACTTGTTCCAGTGGCATCCGATTTCCCGCTGCCAGTGGCATGTATCTTCTTCCCATGGACATCCATTTTCGAGTGCGTATTTCAGACACTTTGTACGACGTTGGACGCTGCGGTTGTGCTCGTATACTTGTTCCAGTGGCATCCGATTTCCCGTGCGGACACGTAACCGGTCGTTCCACGCACGGTGTCCCAAGGGACGCCAATCTCGTGTGCTAATTTCATGCATTCGATGTGCCCGTTGAACGCTGCCTTCTCGCATATGTGTTTAAACCTATCGTCTTCGATGGCGAACTGAGACCGCCTGAACATTGTCTGCCTATCGTTGTGCTCGTCTTGGCTTTTGTCGATTTTTAATAATTCTAGCAGCGACTCACAACAATTTTTCATATCGATGTCTGGTGTGTCCATCAAGTCATACGTGTCACGGTCGATGTTGTTGCACGCTTAGTACTCCATTTTCGCCAGGCTGGGTAGTTTGTACATTTTTTCGGTGTCCGACGACGTCCGTTCCAAATGTACAGTAGAGTTCTCTCTACGCGTAAGTTAACGAAAACTCGAAATTATCACTCAGTACATTTAATAATAAGTACCGATACAAGGATGAACCGCCCGAGTTCACTATGACAATATTAACAACTCGCGCTACTATGAATAGCTAACGTCATTTTCATGGATTTTCTCGAGCGGCTTGGTTAACATACCTGCCGTGTCACCATCTGGCGCGGAGTAGAATATTCTTACTATTGATTCATTATACTTGTGATTTGTGGACTATTTCTAATCCGACCAGAATGGGGCATGGTCGGTCTTTATTTTTTTAATTAATTCAGGCACTCCAGGTGACCGTACAATGCGGCGTGGCTGCACGTATATTCTTGCCAGGAGCACCCGTTTTCAAAGGCGTAAGTCAGGCACTCCAGGTGGCCGTTGAACGCGGCGGAGCTGCACGTATATTCGTGCCAGGGGCACCCGTTCTCAAAGGCGTAAGGTATGCATGTATCTTCGTCCCAGGGACATCCGTTTTCGTGTGCGTAATTCAGGCACTCCAGGTGACCGTACAATGTTGCCTGGCTGCACGTATATTCTTGCCTGTAGCACCCGCTCTCAAAGGCGTAAGCTAGGCATGTATCTTCTTCCCATGGACATCCATTTTCGAGTGCGTATTTCAGACACTTTGTACGACATTGGACGCTGTGGTTGTGCTCGTATACTTGTTCCAGTGGCATCCGATTTCCCGTGCGGACACGTAACCGGTCGTTCCACGCACGGTGTCCCAAGGGACGCCAATCTCGTGTGCTAATTTCATGCAATCGATGTGTCCGTTGAACGCTGCCTTCTCGCATATGTGTTTAAACCTATCGTCTTCGATGGCGAACTGAGACCGCCTGAACATTGTCTGCCTATCGTTGTGCTCGTCTTGGCTTTTGTCGATTTTTAATAATTCTAGCAGCGACTCACAACAATTTTTCATATCGATGTCTGGTGTGTCCATCAAGTCATACGTGTCACGGTCGATGTTGTTGCACGCTTAGTACTCCATTTTCGCCAGGCTGGGTAGTTTGTACATTTTTTCGGTGTCCGACGACGTCCGTTCCAAATGTACAGTAGAGTTCTCTCTACGCAAAAGTTAACGAAAACTCGAAATTATCACTCAGTACATTTAATAATAAGTACCGATACAAGGATGAACCGCCCGAGTTCACTATGACAATATTAACAACTCGCGCTACTATGAATAGCTAACGTCATTTTCATGGATTTTCTCGAGCGGCTTGGTTAACATACCTGCCGTGTCAACACCTGGCGCGGAGTAGAATATTCTTACTATTGATTCGTTATAATTGTGATTTGTGGACTATTTCTAATCCGACCAGAATGGGGCATGGTCGGTCTTTATTTTTTTAATTAATTCAGGCACTCCAGGTGACCGTACAATGCGGCGTGGCTGCACGTATATTCTTGCCAGGAGCACCCGTTTTCAAAGGCGTAAGTCAGGCACTCCAGGTGGCCGTTGAACGCGGCGGAGCTGCACGTATATTCGTGCCAGGGGCACCCGTTCTCAAAGGCGTAAGCTAGGCATGTATCTTCGTCCCAGGGACATCCGTTTTCGTGTGCGTAATTCAGGCACTCCAGGTGACCGTACAATGTTGCCTGGCTGCACGTATATTCTTGCCTGTAGCACCCGCTCTCAAAGGCGTAAGCTAGGCATGTATCTTCTTCCCATGGACATCCATTTTCGAGTGCGTATTTCAGACACTTTGTACGACATTGGACGCTGCGGTTGTGCTCGTATACTTGTTCCAGTGGCATCCGATTTCCCGCTGCCAGTGGCATGTATCTTCTTCCCATGGACATCCATTTTCGAGTGCGTATTTCAGACACTTTGTACGACGTTGGACGCTGCGGTTGTGCTCGTATACTTGTTCCAGTGGCATCCGATTTCCCGTGCGGACACGTAACCGGTCGTTCCACGCACGGTGTCCCAAGGGACGCCAATCTCGTGTGCTAATTTCATGCATTCGATGTGCCCGTTGAACGCTGCCTTCTCGCATATGTGTTTAAACCTATCGTCTTCGATGGCGAACTGAGACCGCCTGAACATTGTCTGCCTATCGTTGTGCTCGTCTTGGCTTTTGTCGATTTTTAATAATTCTAGCAGCGACTCACAACAATTTTTCATATCGATGTCTGGTGTGTCCATCAAGTCATACGTGTCACGGTCGATGTTGTTGCACGCTTAGTACTCCATTTTCGCCAGGCTGGGTAGTTTGTACATTTTTTCGGTGTCCGACGACGTCCGTTCCAAATGTACAGTAGAGTTCTCTCTACGCGTAAGTTAACGAAAACTCGAAATTATCACTCAGTACATTTAATAATAAGTACCGATACAAGGATGAACCGCCCGAGTTCACTATGACAATATTAACAACTCGCGCTACTATGAATAGCTAACGTCATTTTCATGGATTTTCTCGAGCGGCTTGGTTAACATACCTGCCGTGTCACCATCTGGCGCGGAGTAGAATATTCTTACTATTGATTCATTATACTTGTGATTTGTGGACTATTTCTAATCCGACCAGAATGGGGCATGGTCGGTCTTTATTTTTTTAATTAATTCAGGCACTCCAGGTGACCGTACAATGCGGCGTGGCTGCACGTATATTCTTGCCAGGAGCACCCGTTTTCAAAGGCGTAAGTCAGGCACTCCAGGTGGCCGTTGAACGCGGCGGAGCTGCACGTATATTCGTGCCAGGGGCACCCGTTCTCAAAGGCGTAAGCTATGCATGTATCTTCGTCCCAGGGACATCCGTTTTCGTGTGCGTAATTCAGGCACTCCAGGTGACCGTACAATGTTGCCTGGCTGCACGTATATTCTTGCCTGTAGCACCCGCTCTCAAAGGCGTAAGCTAGGCATGTATCTTCTTCCCATGGACATCCATTTTCGAGTGCGTATTTCAGACACTTTGTACGACATTGGACGCTGTGGTTGTGCTCGTATACTTGTTCCAGTGGCATCCGATTTCCCGTGCGGACACGTAACCGGTCGTTCCACGCACGGTGTCCCAAGGGACGCCAATCTCGTGTGCTAATTTCATGCAATCGATGTGTCCGTTGAACGCTGCCTTCTCGCATATGTGTTTAAACCTATCGTCTTCGATGGCGAACTGAGACCGCCTGAACATTGTCTGCCTATCGTTGTGCTCGTCTTGGCTTTTGTCGATTTTTAATAATTCTAGCAGCGACTCAAAACAATTTTTCATATCGATGTCTGGTGTGTCCATCAAGTCATACGTGTCACGGTCGATGTTGTTGCACGCTTAGTACTCCATTTTCGCCAGGCTGGGTAGTTTGTACATTTTTTCGGTGTCCGACGACGTCCGTTCCAAATGTACAGTAGAGTTCTCTCTACGCGTAAGTTAACGAAAACTCGAAATTATCACTCAGTGCATTTAATAATAAGTACCGATACAAGGATGAACCGCCCGAGTTCACTATGACAATATTAACAACTCGCGAGGAAAACCAAAAACAATATTCAATGATAACATTTTGTTGACAACAGACGCATGTGATCGCACACACGATTTGGGCAAAATCATTAAAGTGTTATGAATCTAAGATGGCGCACGAATGACGAGTAACGACACCGAAAATCCGCGGTACGGAGTAGCTGGTAATGCAGGCCCACCAACTTTTGAGTAAAAAATGTAACGTTACGTATTACTTTTGTACTTGAGTAACTAACAAGTAATCTTCTTCTTCTTCTTCTTCTTCTGGCCTTCATAACTCTAAAATAGTTTTTTCCGCCATCACTAAATCCTCTCACTTATCTCAATTCTGTACTATCTCCCTCCAATTTTGTGCTCCAAGGTCTTCCAAATCACAATCCAAAAAACACTGCCACATTGGCACACGTTTCTACAGATCGTGGTATCCAGGTTCGTGGAGGTATATATGTTCCATATATTTGGTTCAAATTTCTGTCATGGGAGCGCTACCGTATTCTTTTTTTATATTATAAGACTACTCTATGTGGGCCTATTTGACGGTAGTAATTTTGAATGAAACTACCTATTATGTCTATTTTTTATATTTCCTTCTTCCTAATATGTTTTATACTATACACAATAGTGTTTTTTTTAAATCATTTGAATTTGAATTTTTATCAAACCTGTGTTACTATATTTTTTTTTATCTACAACGAAGACTAGTCAATATTTTGTTATTTTACGCTCGTTACCGTGGTTTTCCAAGCTATTTAACGACAAAAAGAAACACCATCGTATAGTTCCGTTGACCGTCATTTAGTTTACCGTCACGTGATTATAACTGCGTTTAAGTTAATTACTTTGTGTTATCCATCACGAACAAAATAATACATAGTTAAAGAAAATATTCATTAACGAAACCCACAGCTCAGAGGATGTGGTGTGAAGACTTTCTATCAGCATATCGTAGTGCGCCAGTCGACCATATGTCCAAGTACTACGACCGGTTTTCGGTATTCGTTGAGGTGACTGGGAACGGCCGGTGGACGGAGCCGACAACGGGCGCACACAAGATCGCTGACCGGCTGGCCTCGCTGAACGTTTCTGGTGGTTGCGCGTGGCCGGTCGTGACGTGTCAACGGACACGCTCCGACGGGCTGATCGTTGTACTTGCGGCCGAGGACGGGTACCAGCGACAGATACTGATCGTCCATTATCGGGGTGCTGACTGCCGGGCAGTCGTCTCCAACCACTTTTATCTGACCACCGCGGCTTACGGCGAGCATGAGGGCGACGACGAGCAGGACGGCGACCAGGTTGCTGCATCATTCCACAGCCGTTTTGAGGGCTGGGCCGGCCGGCAGGACCGTGGTTCGCTGGTCCGTTTTCAGACGGCTCTGTGTACCGGCTTAACAGTGGTCCGCGACTATTACACCACCCTGCCTGGACATCCGGTCGTCCGGGCTGACTGCCACCAGTATGACCGCACCGCTCGGTTTTCGTACACCAGGGCGTACGGTGGTGGCGGTGGACGCGTGTACACAGGTCCCCGGGCAATTCGCAAGCAATACAGCCGGCTGGCCATGGACAACCGTTGCGTGAAGCTGCGTGCCGTGGAGACTTGTTGGTCTGGGCACAGTGGCAGCATTCCTAGTACGACGGTTGCGCTGATTGTAGGTGTAGTGCCAAAGGTGGAGCGGCCGGGGCGGGCGTTGGCGTACCGCGAGTTTGTCCAGCTCTTCGTCATCGACGTTCACACGCGAAAGATCCTCAACGATGTGCTGTGCTTCGAAACTAGCCGGCACGTGTCCAATTTGTTGTCGTCCAGAATTAGTGGATCGTCACCGTCGTCGTTGTCGTCGTCGTCGTCATCGGTGTCATCGGATGCAACGTCTCCTATGTCATCCACGTCATCTACACCGTCATCGCTGTCGTCCGTGTCGTCCACATCACCATCACAACTGCCGCTACTTCCGTTGTCGTACCCCGATTCCACGTCGTCAAATCCAATGTTTTCGTTAATATATACATTTTCGAGGTTGCAGTCGCTCTCACCGTCGTCAAATAAAATGCATGGCAACTGGCCGACCATATCCACTGGCGTTTCAAATGAAAATGGTGATCACGGACTCGATTCGAGCGAGTTGGCTGCTCTCCGGTCACGTTTCACAACCAACACTCTGGGCATTCGGTTCGCAGCAATATACTCTCCTTATGCCATTGGCGGCGGTGCCGATGGTGGTAGTGGAAAGCAGCAACAAAGCGTCACTTCCAGCAAGCTCAACCCCCGTCAGTTATTTATCGGATGTGTGCCGTTACACGTCAAGTACGGGCAACTCAAGTTACTGTTTGAGCAGTTTGGCGAAGTCACATACGTAAAGGTATACGAGGGCTACAACAAGCAGACTGGCGCCAAGATGTTGCACAATTATGCGTTTCTTTTTTTTAAAGACGAAAAATCTGTGGAAAAGGCTATTGCCGCGTCACCAATACCACTCGATTCAAACTGGAATCTCAACGTGTCCCGGCCACACCACCACACAACGACAGTCGATGCATGTGACAGGTGACCTCCGAACCGTCTGCCGTCGCCACTGAAACGATATTATAACATTCCTAACCTTTGTAGAGGTTATTCATTAATTTTATGTTTGTTTTTGGTTCTTCCCATATCGTAATGTTTATAATTGCCACGTGTTCACTTCATTTAAGAATATTAAATTCTTTAACTGTTATAAAAACGCTTGATTCATTTTTCTAATGTCTGAATTCTGATATTATTAAGCTACTCGTGTTTTCAATATACAACACCCAAAAATTATTTTAGGATGTGGCATAATGAACAAACAAGACATTGGTCCTTTAGGTGGTAGACTTAAAAGAAACATTGGTCTATTACAGCAAATTATTTTGTTTATTTTCAATAGAGATACGAATGCAATTGTTCTTTTTTTATTTCTTACATATATTTAAAAATCATGACCATTTCAAATTTAATTTTAACATTTGTGATTGATTGTTATAATACTTAAATTAAATTTAAAAAAAGTAAGTAAGATTTATATTAGTTTTATATTTTTTTTTTAATAAAAATAGCCAATAGACGTAATATGTTGTTAAAACGTTTTGAAATAATTACGGTTCTTTGAAAAAAAGAATAATACTGCGGAACCTTCAAGAATTGAAAATTGTTAAAAAAAATTGCAAAATAGTGACAAGACCTACGTTTTTATTTAACTCTTGAAATATTAATACATTTAAGACTATAAAAAAATAGTTCCTATATTATAAATAATTGTAAGATACATGAAAGTATGAAACAGTGCGCCGATACTCGACAAACTGTTTTTTATTAAATAAGAATATTGTTTACGGTATCATAAAGTTTATTGTACAATGTTTTTAAAATAAATTATTTACAGTTATTAGGGATTTATTTAATCCGGGCCGTACGGCTGACTTAAGTAAGTGGACCGTTTCGGGCCTATGGAGGCGCGATTTAAATTTAACAATATTAAGTACGTAAATCAATAGTAGGTTATATACATGTAATAGGGAACGAAATCTGACTACCTAATTATGAGCTTGGACAAGTCAATGTTAGGTCGAGAGATTCAGGACGAACACCTAGACAGGCACGCTGGGTATGGCTTAGTAATGGTCCTGAAAAGGACCTTTTTGTAGTCGCAATGGTAGATCGACTGTTATCGGTAGAGGAGGAGAATCGCGTGTAAAGCCGCTAGTAGTCACTCACTACTGCCGTAGGTTAGCTTCTTGGTCCGCCGGTGATGTGCGTTGACCGTCTCCGTCGTGTGAATACTGCTTCTTGATTCGCTGGTGCTACTTATTTTCCGCCGGGTTGTATTTCCAAATATGACTGATGCTAGTCGTCCGGAACAATAACTCTCCTGTGTTGTATCTACTGCTATTCGTCTCGCCTTCACTGGATCGCCTGTTTTCCGCTGCTTATGATTCTGATCGCTGCTGGTTGTTGTCTTCCTCTTTCCCGCTACTGTGTTGATGTGTAGTGTTGTGTTGAAAGGTGGAAGAAGACTGATGAGTTTGTATGAGCGTGCACCCGTATATTTACCCGTCGCCGTACCGACTAGTAAACCTGTATGCTTATTGGTGTGTTTACAGTCGGCACGGTTTATTTTGTACTTTAGCCGGAATTTGTATTACAAAGGTAAAAATGGTATCTACGTAATCGGTGTCATCTCTTCTATTCATAGATATCCTTTTCTTGTCTGTACTTAAAATATGTATTTAGAAATCAGCCTTTAAGCGTCGCCTATTTCTGATTGGTCGGGCGTTCATTTTTTGTTCACGGTAGGTCTGTGACTATATTGTAGATGTCAAATGTAGTGGCCTTGAGAAGGGCCGTTTTTGTTAGTTTGCTCCGTTACAACTCCCCCCCCCAGATTTGTCACCGGGTGAGTGAAGTAAATTGTTGACAAATTTGTTGGGGTAGATATTTGACGTCTACGTATTGATGATTTGTATATCGTGTTCCGGATCGCGTTTCTTGACATGTTCCAGATGGGAGTGTCATCATTGGCTGTCTTAATCTTTTTTGTTGGTGGTCCGTGTAGTTCAAGATTGCTAGTAACGTAGTCCAGTGCTTTTATTATACTAATATTCATTTCAAACGGAATATATTTGTGCAATGTCTTTCCTGTTACCAATCTCCAATCCTGAGGTTGATCCCACTGCTGTGTTTCAATGATGGGTCTTGCCTTGTTTACTGCGGTTACCCATTCCATTATGTGTTTTTCCTTCTTCTTCATGTCTATTTTTGGATTTTGAATTTTGACCATAGTTACTGATGCTAATCCATTTAAGTTTTCTTTGTCCTCTTTTAACTGTTGTAGAAGTTGTCTTCTTTTTTCTGCTGCTTCTCGTTTAGCTTGTTCGTACACTGCCATTATTGGTACCATTCTGAATTGATGAGTATAAATTGCTATGTTCGGTATTATATACTTATTTTTGTGGCTCACTCTCCTTCCTGGTTGGTTGGAAGTTGCTGAGCTTCAATTGGTTGAGACTAAAAACCTCGGTTTCTAGTCGGTACGGTGACTTTGTTAATATGACGTGCTTAATGGTGGGACATACGGTCGTATCTCCACCACGTTTACTAATTCTTCTTTGTTCGGTTTACTATTAATTATTGCCACAGTGTTACTGCTGATTACTTTGGTAATTATTTTGTGCGTTTGACAAATCATGTGTCTTGGTCAGTACTTGTTGACCAATGATGTATTTTGTGATTTAATTTATTACTAGTTGTGTTTGTGTAAGGATAGATGATTTTTTTTGAATAGTGCAATATATCATCAATGGAAATATTTATGTATATTTAGTTCAAATGTAGATCTTCTCTTGATAGAGGCAAATGTGCATTTTCAATTATCTTAAACAAAAAATACATAGGAAAATAAATAATTGTTATAATGTTATGTATAAATATATGGTACGTAATGAACAAATAAATAATAAGCACTATATAATTACCATTTTTGAACCATCTCTTAATTCAATTGCTGCGTGTTTACCTGGTTTAAGTATTAAACCAGTATTTGTACATACGTACTTACAAATATTAGACATCCATTGAATAACCCGAGCTTTGGAACATTTGTATGACATTTCTCGTAATTCGTGGAACTACAAATAAACATAAATTTTAAAAAAGGTGGGCAAGTGGGTGTCTCTCTGCTGTACAGTAGGTTACAAGTGGGTCACTGTATAATGGATGATATTAAATTTTATTTCAACGATATAATATCATTGTATAAGAAAAACGATTCTGAGCGGAGACGGTATGTCAGTCTATGTATAAGACATATTATATACATATCTATGGTATTAAACAAAAAATTGACCTATAATAGGTACCTATAATAAATTCCAAACTAATCATATCACAATATCCATTAGGTACTTATAACGCGTTATACATCAACAAAAACTGTCATACTATCATAGATATATAATAGTACACTTTAGAAGTTTTAAGTACTCACGAATAACAATATTCAATCACAACAAAATAACTAAAATAGTTATTTTAGGTTTTTCCTTAATAAGAAAAGTTAAAGTATTGATAATTATATTTATTATTATAATTCATTTTAATTTTTTAATTTTTTTTGTGTCTGTGTACTCGATAAGTAGCCGAAATAATGGTTTGATTTTCAACTTCAGTAGTATCTTTTTCGACGGTACAGTGAATCTAGTTGTTGCACTGATCAAAATCCCATTTTCCTATTAGTGTCCAAAAGCACTGATAAAACAGAAATAAAATTAAGGAAAACCAGGAATGTTTTTACTAATAATAGGTTTTCGACAAAATCAACAAAAAATATTTTGATTTTTAATGTAACTATAAAATAAATGACCGTATATACTTGAAATTTTCCCTGGTTGTTTATAATAGCGTTTATATCTCTATAAACCATAAAATTTTCAAAATATTTTGAGTTCTTTTGAGCTGTATATGAACATTTTTTGTTTCAAATTTGTTTAGTTTTTTTTCTATAGGTCTTTATAGGTTTTTCTATAAGTTGCTAAATGAAAATAAAATTTTGTTAAAGGAAAAATACCTTTATTGACATCATCAGCAGCATTGGACTGCATAGCTGCATTTAATTTGTTTTACTATATTATATTTAGCTAGGTAACTATTATATATAAATATAGGTAAGCATAATCTTAATTAATCAAGTATCAACCATCAGTATCAAAATAAAATTTATTTTGTGTAAAAGGTACCTACATTCTACCAACATAGACTATAGTACCAACTACCTATGTTTATAAAAACAATTTATTATTTTGTTTTTACTTTGAGTTTCCAGTATTTTTATTTTATTTCTATGGCCACATTTTTTTACACACAAAATACTACATTTTCAAGAATTTACACATAAAATCTATTTATGATATTATATTTATTAATTTCTGTACCACTTATTTGGGTTAACGTTAATGTGTTTTATAATCAATGATCAAATGAGTGTCTTATTATTTATGAAAAATGAAAATTTTCAAACCGACTGTTAACAGTTTGATGTTATTATATCACCAACGATTAATACCTAAAAAGGTAAATACAAAGGGTGATATTTTTAAGCATGATGATCATTTTTTTTTATGTTTAAATCATGATTTAATCCAATTTCTGTATACAATTTCTGAGGTTTTTAAATGTATTTGCAGCCAATATATTCGAATAAATATATTTTTTACAACATCTATGGAGTTAAACTTACGTTAAAATTGAACATTGTTCCATTAGTATGGTAAATTCATTTCCGAAATGATGTCAAACGAATTCATGTGTATTGATAAAATAATAGAAAACCACTGCTATAGAAACATTGTGTTTAAGACCCATAGCATAAAATAACGGTACCTGTACCTCTTTGGTACAAAATCCATTGTATACATAATTTTATGTTTTTAAACAATTATTATAGCTATTAAATAGTACAATATGTTTAAGATTTGCAATATTAAATAATGGCATACCATTTTGGTACAAAATATGCGAATCGAAATAATAAAACATACTGAAAAGTGTGATGATAGGTAAACTAATTTATTATATAGGTCAAAATGGTATTTTATATTACGTTGTAGAACGTAAACATTTTTATACTTTTGAGAAACACTATTGTAATACTTGAAGCCCAAATTGACAGCATATATATATTTTTTCGTATATGAGAATACCTTTCCGTATATAATTATATCCTTATAGGTTCTCATTAAATGGGCGTAAAAAATATTATATGTTTAAATACGACGGTAAAAAGAAAAAAAAATGTTTAGTATTTTGTAATGAAAATCAAAGAAAAATTATTTTGAAAGTGTTTAAAATACACTTGTCAAAAAGTATTTTTTATATTAAAAAATTATTTAAATACAAGTATTCGAATACTTAACAAGTAAAGCTGTATATAGCCATATGGGTAACATATATTATACCCATATATTTATTTATAGTTTATATTATATTCACGATATTATTATATTTTATATAAACTATAAAGAATGAAACGGGTAAATTATTTTTATAAATGTGTTATATAAAAAATTAAAAACATCCAAATATGTTCGCAGTCCGTTTCGCGGTACTTTGGCTGATGTTGTTTCCTTTAACTATTATAATATCGTATTATAAACCTGTGCGTGCAGCAATAATTTTTACTGTGTTATTATAATATTCGTAGGTAAGCTCACATTATCGGATGCACTCAGCCGCGACCCCATAGACAGGGTCAACAGTCAGTGCAATTGACTAACGTTGGATCTCGCGTATGTTACCGTAGTGTAGAATGCCTCACAATATGTTGCTGTATGCAAACTACCGTAGTTTACCCATAACCTACGCCCAATTCGTAAACGACGACGCGCGTAACAATTTAAATCATTTTTAAATAATAATATAATAGCCGGTTCCCAATCAAACTCTTTATAATTGTTTATTTTTGACTGTAGTGGGCGATATATTTAAATTTATTATTTTTCAAAGCCGAGAAATGAATAATTTGACGTTATGGTTGGTACTAATCCACGTCGTGTGCGTTAAACAGAGGGGATGCGATCAGACATCATCTTGCTCAAGGTATTTGCAAAGACCGGAACACGAATATCATCTAACAAAGGAATGTACTGAGTCCAATATGCGAATTGTTGCATCGTTGAACGCGACGAAATTGGAATCATGCCTCCAGTTGGCGGTGACTCAAAACGCTTTTGCGTTCACGTACGCAAATTTCACTGAAGGTTCGACGACAATTATAATTATTAATAAGTTCTATTTCGATTTAATTGTTGGTGATAACATGCACGTGTTATTGAAATGTATGGTATTGGAGGATTTTATAATAGAGCACAGGCAGAAATGTTTGGAGGGCTATTGGCACAAACAAGAAAAAAATTGTTCCAAGGAATCAATTAAAAAACTAAAGTTCTTTAATAACTTAAATGCAGTGTGTTCAATGAATTTTGTTGAAGTATATGTACTAAAAATCGTTTTGCTTTCTAAATTGTGCCTTCTTGAATCGTCGTTCGAACTTTTTTATACTCTTTCCTGTTCGGGATTATTATATTTTTTATTTTATTTTTGACAAATAGTTGTCAATTGGTACCGCATTAGATTTCTCAATGGCTTGCCACATTCCATCACGTATGCTGAAGTTTAATGCAGTGTGTTCCATGCATTTTGTCTATGCATTTGTACTAAAAATCGTTTTGGTACATAAGTTATGCCTTCTTGAATCGAAATTTGCTGTTTCCTATACTCTCTCCTAAATGCGTTTCTTATATTTTTACCATTTTCCTTATACATTTCGTGAGGTGGGTCTCGTTTCTTTAATAGGGAAAATAAACTTTTTTAACTACAAAATGTATATCTGGAAAGTACTCAACTCACCAACGGTATTATAAGCTGGATTTGAGACCGATAGCACTGTAACACAATCAGCTTTTGCTTTTGTGCTCTCACTATTATTTCTGATCACTGAAAGATTATCATGTGTAGCATAATTCGTGCCTACTGCATTTTTGTTGATCTGCCACCGATCTAAGACATCGGACAAAGACATAAAATCTTCAGCGATATTAGAAAACGGTTAAGCTCTATCAAATGCAAATCGTTGCACCTTGTAAAATATAAACTACCTGATTACCTTAAACTCACTTTTATTTACTCATTATTTTAATAGTGTCACCTTTATTCCCTTTATATTAATAATATAAGCTTTATTTTAAATCTTTTACTTTCATTAGTAACTGTGTGTATTAAAGCCTACCAGTTCCAACTACTTGGCATTCGGGAATACATGCAGTATGGCTGGTAGGTCACAAATCAAGTGCTCCCCATGAATCGTGGGTAGTTTTTGCGCATTAAAAAACTTAACTCTTACACACTAGAAACTTGAAAGTTCTTACTTAGAAACAGTCTCGAGAAAAATGCACCTCTTTGACTAATCTTGATCGAAAATACCATACTATAATATACTCTTAAGTATACTTACATTAAACTATGAAAAATGTCTATTTAGTGTCGAGAAGCTTACATTCTTTGGTTATCAGTTCAGTGAATAGGGCGTCAAGATAGATGGAAAAAAAATTGAAGCCTCTGTACAACTCAAGCCACCATCAAATGTATCTGAAGTAAGGAGCATACTAGGTATGATACATTACAGCGGCAGATTTATTCCAAACCTAGCAGATAAACAAAATCGTTAAGATAACAGCAAACAGAAAATGGTCATGGAACAGCACAAAACAAGCAGCATTCGATGATCTAAAAGAATGTATTGTAAAAAATGTATTAACTCCTATTATGACACACATAAACAAACCGAAATAATTGTTGATGCAGGACCAGAGGTCATTGCTGCCATCTTGGCTCAATCACCTAATAATATAATTGCTTGTGCAAGTAAGGTATTGAATAATGTTGAAAAAAAGATACTCGCAGATAGAAATAGATACACCATCGTCACAAAAGTTGAAGGATGGAGATAAAATTTACGCTGATAATTTACAACTACCACCTGCCACCAGTTTTCAAAATTAGACCTCAATGAAGGATACCACCAGTTGGAGTTGGATTGTGCATCAAGGTCTATTACAACATTTAACACCCACGTTGGTTTAAGACGGTACAAAAGTTTGAGTTTTGGAATTAACTCTGAGGTAGAAGTTATCCAAGACGAAATAAGACAAGTACTTGTTAACATTCCTAATGTGATAAACGTCAGTGATGACATATTGATGTATGCCAAATCTCAAGATCAACACGAAAATATTTTGGAAAAAAAAACCAAATCGATTACAAGAAAAAGGACTACTTTCGGCTATTTTCCTATATTCAAAACTTCTTTAAACACCTGGTACCACATTAGTTCTCTCAATAACTTGCCACATTAATCGGAACAATTTATCGGCCATGACATACACTTGTAGCAAGTCACATGGTAGCACGGCCTCGTGCACATCTATACTACATAATACATAATACATAAATCCATTTTTCATTTGTGGGTGCCAGGGTAAGTAGTACTCCAGCACCTGAAACTCAAAAAACGGACTTACAGAGTCCGTAACGGTTCGATAAGTTACTAACAATTTGTAATAATTCGTGCCAGGGTCAGTCACCTAGGGTATTCAGCGTTTGCAAACAACAAATTAAAACTCTCACTGTGACTAAAAATTGTAGCATAGTATGCTGAAGTTCAATTCTATTGCAAACAGGACGATGGCTATAATGGCGCAGCAGTCAGTATTTCTATAACGAAATAACAATAAAACACGGTAATTCAATGCATTTTGTACCAAAAATGGAAATTGCTGAATTCGATCATTATTTTATTAATCATAGTCATAAAAATATAATTCTTGATAGTTGATCGTTGAAACGTCTATTGCTAACAAAAAAAAAAACTGATCCAGGGAATCACTAGAAACCTTAAAGTTTTTACCTCGATACTTTTTCGAGAAAAATGCTCCTCCTGGGCTAATCTTGATCGAAAATACCATACTATTCTCTTAAACTATTGTCTTTTATCCAATACTTCTTTGAACACCTGGCACCGCTTTAGCTCTCTCAATGACTTGCCACATTGTTTGTAAAAATTTATGGGACGTGGCATACATACACTTGTGGCAAGTCACATGGTAGCACTGCTTCGTACACATTTATATTAAAAAATACATACGAGTATACATTTACAGTTTCATTTGTGTGAGGGTATATAATTTCACCTATGGAAGTGTATTATATTTTAATTTAAGAAATTATAATATTAATAACGGTAGATAAATATGAAGTTGAATATAACATGATAATTTTACATACTCGTGGGGAGCACGTTTGTAATACTTAAATCACAAATTGTCCACATATACATCTCCAATCGGGAAGGAATAAATCATTTTTTTTTTTCAGTATTTAATAATAATATTATATACAGCAAGATTAATTTTCATAACGGCGATACTGATATTATGCTCAGATTTTTATCGGTGTCATTAATACACAGGTACGACGCCCATGCTGAGTGTCACTTGCAATGTTTTCGATTGCCCGGAGTTCCACCCGTTTCTACTCACTGCTGGTGAATCGTTGTATGACTATTATAGCATGTACTCAAAACCTTTGCGTGAGTACCTACAACTAGTCCAAGTACTGCTATACTGTAATGAGCAATATAAAATTATAAATAATATATAGATACTCTGTCAATTTTATGCCACCAGTATCAGCTTTAAAAAGCTATATTCTCATTATATTTTATTTTTCACACAGCCAGTGAAAACTATACTTGTGCACCAGGCCTTGGTGTATTCGAAATGGTGATGAATCCATTGAACTATTCAAACGCTATGGTTGCGTGTGAGGACGTCGGCGGCCACCTCGCTAACGTCGCATCAGATTCTCGGACTTCATTTTTGGCCACGTTGGTGTCGTCAAATTTGAAAAATAATACCCCCACCAATCGCAAAGCATTTGTTGGATTATACTTCGAAAACGGCTTTGTAACTATCACAGGTATAATATACCAGTAATATTATCACAGATAATATACCATAATGGGTTTCCGCTATATACCGTGTCGTGTACGGTTGAGTTTATTTAACTTATAACAACATTTTGTGACCTGCTTCTTAACTACATATATACAGACCATTGCATGGGATTGTGAATCCTGCTTAATATTTTAAAAATCGTCCTGAAAATAGTAATTGAATAATCACAATTTTTGAAAACGCTACACATTATACTATTATAGTATTACTTTATTACCTACTGTATAAGTGATTATTTTATTTAAAGATTTGATTATGGGCATACAATCCTGAAAATTAGTTGATGGTAAAATTCTAAGTATTTATACAAGTTTTCCTTCAACTGAATTGTCAATAATATTCTATGAAAATAATTCCACAGATGATAATACTACCATATCTTACATAAAAAATATTGTTCATTAAAAAATGTTCAAAAAGGATCACATTCTGTATTATTGGATATAAAATTGAATTCAGTTCATAAAAACACATTTTGGACAGTCCTTACCTTGACTACTGCCGTTGGGTTTCCCCCTACCACCACGGGTACCGGTGCTGGCTCCCTGGGTAGTACTGGGGCGGTTGCCCTCGTTGCCCCTGTGGGGGCCCTTTGTGTGTGGGGTCCGGCTTGTTGTGGGCGTTTTTGACGTGTGATGGATTTGGTGCGGCTGCCGTGTGGTGTGGATGACTGTTGTGGACGCAACCGCCGCTCCACGTCCGCTGTCCGGTCGTCCCATCCACGGTTGTAAATTTCCGCCCTTACCGGGTCCTGAAGCAGTTGACGTAGTGGCATACGGCGTACCTGCGCGGCTGTTATCGGCATGTCTGTGTGGACCAAACCGAGTTGGCTGATCAGGGCCGCCACTGGTTCCCATCTGTCGTCCCCTTGTCTTGCCATGGTGCTAGAGAGGGGTGGTTAGTAGTGAATACAAAAAAAAAATGTAAAATAAACAAAAAATTTTATTTTATTTTTGTCCTATGGGCGCGCGTTTTAGGCAAGACACATGTATCTTCTTCCTATCTTCCTCAGAGTTAATTCCAAAACTCAATCTTTTAGATCATCGAATGCTGCTTGTTCCATGAAAATTTTCTGTTTGCTGTTATCTTAACGATTTTGTTTATCTGCTAGGTTTGGAATAAATCTGCCGCTGTAATGTATCATACCTAGTATGCTCCTTACTTCAGATACATTTGATGGTGGCTTGAGTTGTACAGAGGCTTCAATTTTTTTTCCATCTATCTTGACGCCCTATTCACTGAACTGATAACCAAAGAATGTAAGCTTCTCGACACTAAATAGACATTTTTCATAGTTTAATGTAAGTCCTTTTTCTTGTAATCGATTTGGTTTTTTTCCAGAATATTTTCGTGTTGATCTTGAGATTTGGCGTACATCAGTATGTCATCACTGACGTTGATCACATTAGGAATGTTAACAAGAACTTGTCTTATTTCGTCTTGGAAGACTCCTACCTCAGAGTTAATTCCAAAACTCAATCTTTTGTACCGTCTTAAACCAACGTGGGTGTTAAATGTTGTAATAGACCTTGATGCACAATCCAACTCCAACTGGTGGTATCCTTCATTGAGGTCTAATTTTGAAAACTGGTGGCAGGTGGTAGTTGTAAATTATCAGCGTAAATTTTATCTCCATCCTTCAACTTTTGTGACGATGGTGTATCTATTTCTATCTGCGAGTATCTTTTTTTCAACATTATTCAATACCTTACTTGCACAAGCAATTATATTATTAGGTGATTGAGCCAAGATGGCATCAGTGACCTCTGGTCCTGCATCAACAATTATTTCGGTTTGTTTATGTGTGTCATAATAGGAGTTAGTACATTTTTTACAATACATTCTTTTAGATCATCGAATACTGCTTGTTCTGTGCTGTTCCATGACCATTTTCTGTTTGCTGTTATCTTAACGATTTTGTTTATCTGCTAGGTTTGGAATAAATCTGCCGCTGTAATGTATCATACCTAGTATGCTCCTTACTTCAGATACATTTGATGGTGGCTTGAGTTGTACAGAGGCTTCAATTTTTTTTCCATCTATCTTGACGCCCTATTCACTGAACTGATAACCAAAGAATGTAAGCTTCTCGACACTAAATAGACATTTTTCATAGTTTAATGTAAGTCCTTTTTCTTGTAATCGATTTGGTTTTTTTTTCCCAAATATTTTCGTGTTGATCTTGAGATTTGGCATACATCAGTATGTCATCACTGACGTTGATCACATTAGGAATGTTAACAAGTACTTGTCTTATTTCGTCTTGGAAGACTCCTACCTCAGAGTTAATTCCAAAACTCAATCTTTTGTACCGTCTTAAACCAACGTGGGTGTTAAATGTTGTAATAGACCTTGATGCACAATCCAACTCCAACTGGTGGTATCCTTCATTGAGGTCTAATTTTGAAAACTGGTGGCAGGTGGTAGTTGTAAATTATCAGCGTAAATTTTATCTCCATCCTTCAACTTTTGTGACGATGGTGTATCTATTTCTATCTGCGAGTATCTTTTTTTCAACATTATTCAATACCTTACTTGCACAAGCAATTATATTATTAGGTGATTGAGCAAAGATGGCATCAGTGACCTCTGATCCTGCATCAACAATTATTTCGGTTTGTTTATGTGTGTCATAATAGGAGTTAGTACATTTTTTACAATACATTCTTTTAGATCATCGAATACTGCTTGTTCTGTGCTGTTCCATGACCATTTTCTGTTTGCTGTTATCTTAACGATTTTGTTTATCTGCTAGGTTTGGAATAAATCTGCCGCTGTAATGTATCATACCTAGTATGCTCCTTACTTCAGATACATTTGATGGTGGCTTGAGTTGTACAGAGGCTTCAATTTTTTTTCCATCTATCTTGACGCCCTATTCACTGAACTGATAACCAAAGAATGTAAGCTTCTCGACACTAAATAGACATTTTTCATAGTTTAATGTAAGTCCTTTTTCTTGTAATCGATTTGGTTTTTTTTTCCCAAATATTTTCGTGTTGATCTTGAGATTTGGCATACATCAGTATGTCATCACTGACGTTGATCACATTAGGAATGTTAACAAGTACTTGTCTTATTTCGTCTTGGAAGACTCCTACCTCAGAGTTAATTCCAAAACTCAATCTTTTGTACCGTCTTAAACCAACGTGGGTGTTAAATGTTGTAATAGACCTTGATGCACAATCCAACTCCAACTGGTGGTATCCTTCATTGAGGTCTAATTTTGAAAACTGGTGGCAGGTGGTAGTTGTAAATTATCAGCGTAAATTTTATCTCCATCCTTCAACTTTTGTGACGATGGTGTATCTATTTCTATCTGCGAGTATCTTTTTTTCAACATTATTCAATACCTTACTTGCACAAGCAATTATATTATTAGGTGATTGAGCCAAGATGGCATCAGTGACCTCTGGTCCTGCATCAACAATTATTTCGGTTTGTTTATGTGTGTCATAATAGGAGTTAGTACATTTTTTACAATACATTCTTTTAGATCATCGAATACTGCTTGTTCTGTGCTGTTCCATGACCATTTTCTGTTTGCTGTTATCTTAACGATTTTGTTTATCTGCTAGGTTTGGAATAAATCTGCCGCTGTAATGTATCATACCTAGTATGCTCCTTACTTCAGATACATTTGATGGTGGCTTGAGTTGTACAGAGGCTTCAATTTTTTTTCCATCTATCTTGACGCCCTATTCACTGAACTGATAACCAAAGAATGTAAGCTTCTCGACACTAAATAGACATTTTTCATAGTTTAATGTAAGTCCTATTTCTTGTAATCGATTTGGTTTTTTTTTCCCAAATATTTTCGTGTTGATCTTGAGATTTGGCATACATCAGTATGTCATCACTGACGTTGATCACATTAGGAATGTTAACAAGTACTTGTCTTATTTCGTCTTGGAAGACTTTGACACGGCTACACTGGTAGGACTGGTAGGCCGGTCGTTGTTGTGGGTGCGTGTTGATGCACTCGGCACGAACGCACAACTTAATAGTTTATAAAAATCAAACAAACGGAAACACGAACGTAAGGGTTGTGTAAATGCCGGGTGGCGTTTATTTAACGTGAAAGATAAGTAAATATAACAGAAAGACCCGTGATCGGGTGAAGGCAGATATTTTACAATATCAATTACAAAAGACGGATACGGTGGATCGCCTGTTGTAGGAACGAGATCAGACCGTGACGGTGGTTGAAGAACGAGAGGGAGCCGGCGGCCGGTACTCGTCCTACGCGCCTTGCCTCCTCGTCCCGCCTTGCCTTTGCGGCGTGGTGGGAGAGTTGGCGGTGTCGCGCTTGTAGCCCGTGGTGGCGGTTTGTGAAGTGCAGATAGGTAGCTCCGAAGCCTGTACTTTGTACTGGTCGTCGGTTGCGTACCGTATCATACTTCCCCGCCAAACCGCCGCACGGGGTACAATTGTACCGGTGCTGGCGTCCCTTGTGTTGTAGCTTGCGCTACCCCTTGCCATTGCTTGTGGTAGGCTTGCCCTTCCCGTGTTCATTTATTCCCTTGTCGGGGATGTTGCTGGGGTGAAGAAGGGTTGTGGGTACACCGTTTCCCCCCCTGTAGCCCCTCCAGCCGCTTGTCTTGCTCATCCAACCATGCATCGTAGGAGGTTTGATCCTCGTCCGACGCTGGTTGTGGTTGTGCTTGGCTGGTTGACCCCCCCCCCCCCCGCTCCTCGGCCTTTTCGTCATTGGTCGCGGATTGGTCAACCTCCATGGCTTCCGGAGGTGTAGGTTCGGTTGGGGGGCAGCTGGCCGTGTCGGGATTCGAGGTTGGTTGGGTGCGCTTGGGAAGCCTATGTGCTTGCGTTGCCTGGCGTTCCCGTTCCAACCTTTTCTCCTTCAACTTTTGGAATTTTTTTTTGATCCGTGCTTGCTGCGCCTCCGGCCTTACCTTGACTACTGCCGTTGGGTTTCCCCCTACCACCACGGGTACCGGTGCTGGCTCCCTGGGTAGTACTGGGGCGGTTGCCCTTGTTGCCCCTGTGGGGGCCCTTTGTGTGTGGGGTCCGGCTTGTTATGGGCGTTTTTGACGTGTGATGGATTTGGTGCGGCTGCCGTGTGGTGTGGATGACTGTTGTGGACGCAACCGCCGCTCCACGTCCGCTGTCCGGTCGTCCCATCCACGGTTGTAAATTGCCGCCCTTACCGGGTCCTGAAGCAGTTGACGTAGTGGCATACGGCGTACCTGCGCGGCTGTTATCGGCATGTCTGTGTGGACCAAACAGAGTTGGCTGATCAGGGCCGCCACTGGTTCCCATCTGTCGTCCCCTTGTCTTGCCATGGTGCTAGAGAGGGGTGGTTAGTAGTGAATACAAAAAAAAAATGTAAAATAAACAAAAAATTTTATTTTATTTTTGTCCTATGGGCGCGCGTTTTAGGCAAGACACATGTATCTTCTTCCTATCTTCCTCAGAGTTAATTCCAAAACTCAATCTTTTAGATCATCGAATGCTGCTTGTTCCATGACCATTTTCTGTTTGCTGTGATCTTAACGATTTTGTTTATCTGCTAGGTTTGGAATAAATCTCCCGCTGTAATGTATCATAACTAGTATGCTCCTCAAATGGTTTTCATTCCCACATCTATAGCATGCCTTTCTTTTCATTTTTAACTTTTCCATTTTGCAATTCTTATTTTTTTCATTCTTTGCAACTTTATTTACCGTTTCTTTTTCATTTTTACCAAGTGTGTCTGGTTGTTGCACTACTAACTTGAACCGCTTAGCCTCTTCAATGATTTCAAACAAACTTAAGTTGTTTTTCTCGACTAACTTTCGTCTAATTCATCAGATGTGTTCTATTATTTGATCACACATTTCTGTATCAGCATCCGCAAAACCACATTTGGCTATTTGTTGTCTTAGATTTGATATAAACTGTCCGACTGACTCATTACCTTCTTGTATTATTTTTCTGAAAACATGTCTTTCATACACTGGATTTACCTTTGGTATGAAATACTGATCTAACAGATTTATGGTATGTTGGAACACCGTTGTTCCATTTGGTGGATAACCATGCTCTGGTATTCCAAAAAAGTATCTTGTAAAAATTGCCCACCTTTGTGCAGTATAATAGCTTGCTTTTGCGTATCCTCAGTTATAATCTGTGATAAAATGAATATCATTATTAATCTCTTCCATTTTTCCAAATTGGAAGGTTCAAAGGGTAATATGTACCTAGTTTTTATCCTGTTCCATCATGTTTTCCGTTTTACATAACTTTTCGATTTAACTGACCGTTTAACACAATTGTTCACTTTTCCTTTAACTATTTCCTCGTGGAACTAGGCCACTTTTGTTACAATAGTACTAAAATCACATTTCCTGTTTTTACTTTCGTTTTTCCGATTGCGCCATTGTAATAACACATGTTTTTTATCGGTTTACGTCTTATATCGAACTGACAGTTTTTTATCAAAGTATTAAAACCTTTTAGGTTATATAGTATTATCTTATCATTACAGAATGTGATCCTTTTTGAATAATTTTTAATAAGCAATATTTCTATTTCTATAGGATTTGGTAGTATTTCAGATCATTGTGGAAAGAATAAGAATATAATTAATAATAACTTATAATATTAATAATGTTTTTAAATTATGTGTGTTCAAGGTGAACCGTTGAGGTGTTTACCGTTTAGAGCATGGGCGCCAGGTCATCCAAAAACTGGTAGTTCAAGAAAAGAGTGCGTAGTTCTAGCGAGCAACAGGTACTGGGAAACAGAGGACTGTTCGAGGAGGTTGCCTTACATTTGCGAACTCGTGCCGAATGGTCCTCTGAGCCCAGTGGAACGGTACTGTGCACCGATTAACAACATCAGTAAGAATTGACAGCAACTTATAATATGTCATGTCCAACATATTAGTGTCTTACCCACAAGGGGTTTTATTGTGTTCAACCCGTCCCTCTCCCCTTGGTATTTACATATAATTATTATATTTAATCCTTCCTATTGAATTATTGAAGATAGGTATCTGTGTACGCCACTGCAGTACTTCCTAAAGCTATTAGCTAATATTAATTGTTATATATAGGTAGTTAGGTATTATTATTATTATATGTAGGTGCGGCATCTATAGTGCCTAATAACGTGAAACAATAAGCAATTAACGCTTATCTAGTGTGGAAAAGTAATTCTGTGAAATATCATAATACCACAGTTCCGAGTATACCTACCTATATCGTAGAAAAGATATTGAATGTTTGCTAATAATTTAGAGAAATTCTATTATTAGTGTAGATCAGTCTGTAGCTTTTTGGATAAGGTATCAAATCTTTATAAAAATATTCTGGTTTTGGTAAAGTTACTACTTTTGTTTTCTTTTATTGTAGGTTGATTCACTGCTACCTATGTAATTTAATGTGCTGTGTACTAAAGTTAAGGTCATCCCAACTCTTAGCCAAAAGATCATATTTAAGTAATGATACCATGGTTACCTCCAACTGCCAACCACAATAAGATACAATCCACAAGACTGGCTTTACAGTTGTTGTAGGTATTAATTACTATTATAAACAAACAATTATTCAGGTTTTGTATTGAATATTTCTCAAATATAACTTTTTCTTAAGATTATATACTGTAAGCTGGGGTGACTTTTTACTCTTTTTTGTGTTTTTTTAAAAACTGATAATTGCATTTCATTGGTTGGGCAAAAGTAAGTAGGTACGCTAGAGTTGTATACAAAAATTAATTTTTTTTAACTTATTAAAAAGTTTAAAAAAAGGTATGTATTAACTTTACTTAACTGAGTCAAAAAAAAATCAATAACTTGTCCAGTATTTATTATAACTTATAATCAATACTTACGGTTAAAATCTGATGCTTAACGACTAAATTGATTTTAAATATTGTTAAGATAACAACAGAATATTTGGTTTATAAAAATTAAATTATTAGTCTGTTATGGAGGTAAAATTATAAAACACAATTTTGACTCCAAGTTGGCCTGTTGGATGGTAGGTAACTAAATATTTCTCTAAGTGTACTCTTATGAGTTATAGTCAACACACTAGGTAATATCTTTACATTTACATAAATATGTGCTTAGTAAGGAGCCACTTTCTGTATCGAGTTTCACTGTTTCAAACAGCTCCTTGAAACAGAACCCTACAGTTGGCGGGATCACCAATAAAATTGAGACTCTGTTGCAACTTAGGAGTTACACTGCCATGTGTAAACAATGTACAGAATTTTCCCTGATTAATAATCACCTAACCCACTGTGGAACTGTTATTCACCCTGTTTACACGGAATACGGTGAAAGTAGAAAATTAACACTAGGTACCTCAGTAATGGAATATTATGCCAGTCAATAACACATATTATATTGTTCAATACTCGCGTGTCAATCCATCCACATAATAATTTGTTTCTTTGATAAACATTTGGATCATTTGTGAGAACATTTTCTACACAACATAAAATATCAGTAAAAACTACTTAAGTTATAATTTATAAATTATAGAATTTGTTGACATTAGCAAATTCTTAGCTGTCATTGAGAATAATTGGAACTTCTTTTATAAACTAATAAAATTTAGTTTTCAAAAATACAAATAATAAATTTTAATATTTAATATACACATTTGTTATTTATCGCTTAACAATATTATAGTCATCAGTCATTAGGGACTAATTTCAAATACATATACTATGTAAAATTTAAAAAAAAAAAAAATGATAAATAATCATTTTGTTTTTTAGAACGTAGAAAAAATTGTATTTTACGTAACCACAATCAATTTGAACAAATAGAGCAAACAAAACAACAATGCAATGGTAATATCAACACAAACAAATCTGAAGCCATTAATGACAACAATTAAGTTCTGATTGATAATATTACACAAAAATGTTATGTAAACATTGTACAGGGATGAAGTATCAAACTAAAATTAAATTTGCAAGAATTAATAACAACATATTTATTAATGTATACATCCTAAAATACTATTAATATAAAATTAATTAATTGCTTTTGGTAAAATAAACATACTCTAAAAGTAATATAAAATTTTGTTATTTTGGTCTTCCTTTTTTTTCCAATAATAAATGTTATCAAAATTGGTACAAATTATCAATTTGAACTTTATATTTATCATATATTTCTCTTCGTTTGATTTTGAAAGCAGCTGTCACTAGATTATTGTCTGGTGTCCATACATCATTACATATTATAATTGCTGTAGGTATTTCAAACCTTTCAAGTTTATCTGAAATCAATTACACCCATAAAATATTATTACAACGTAATTTAAAGACCAAAACATCAATATTAACATACTTTTTCTACCATGAACAGCCAACTCATCAACAACTGCTTTCTCCAATTCCTTATTTGAAAACAACTCTTCAATACTAATTTCATTTACATTTTCAATATTCAATTTTTTAGCCATATCTATCAAGTGATGTCTGTTGGGAACAACCAATGCAATTGTATACATATGAAATGGATTTCCATAAATACATATATTATCAACAACTGGGCAGGTTTTGAGTTGTGATTCAACCTTACCAAGAGACACATACTCGCCACCTTGCAATTTTACCAAATCTTTTTTACGATCTGTAACATATGTACATATATAAAGTTGTAGGGTTATTTTAATTTTAAGTGACAGTTCATCAATTATACTTGCCAATTATTTTAATGGCACCATCGGCTTCCAACTGACCAATGTCACCAGTTTTAAACCACCATTTGCCATCTTTTTCAAAAAATTCTTCTTTAGTTTTTTCAGGATTTTTATAATACCCAGGTGATATGTTATCTCCACCTAAGGAAACATTAGCCGTTAAACATATTTAATTATAAGTTATATTACAAATTTAATAACTGACCTATAATAAGCTCGCCTCTTGGAAATGGTTTATCTGTTATTCTATAGCTACCTTCTTCCCAACTGACTAACATGAAATCATTAACCGTTAGTGGAGCTCCTACTCGACCCGTTGACATATCATCTCCTATTATAATTATTTTTTAAGCTGAATATTTTAAAACTGTTTTGTTTTAACAAAATTAATATTATTGTACTAACGGCTCATTGCAGATCCACATGAACTAGTCTCAGTTAGTCCATAACCTTGTTGAACGTTTTCACATAGACAAATTTTGATAAGAGTATGAGTTTCTGGTGACAGAGGAGCTCCTCCACACAGAATGAAACGTATACGACCTCCCAATAATGCGCTTGTTTTTTTAAATACTAACCTGAAATAAGAAGTTAAAATAAAGTGCGTTCAAAGGTCCAAATAAAGATAATTATGTAACACATTTAATTTTACATATTAATTAATGGAGTTTGAAATCCACGTTCCATCCATTTTCTTTTATATTCAAATGCAAATTTGAATAACGTTTTTTGAAATGTCGTCCCACTAGAAACTTTTTCATTAATGCCTTTGTAGATACGATCTAATATGAGCTATATAAACATATTAACATACAAATAATTGTTTTAAAATTGCAAAACCTGTTTGGAAAAATAAAATGCATACAGGAACTGCAGTCATGAGGGTTGGTCTTAATACAGCTGCATCGCCTTTTGTTCCACGTTTGATTTTACTAGATGTATCAATCATAGTTAATGGTGTAGAATATCCAATTCTAATTCCACATAATAAACAAGCCAGTTCTGTAATAAATAAAAAATAAATAAAAAAAATACATAATTAAGTAAATGAGTACATGGTCTAAATATACACTTGATAAATAGTGAATTCATGAAAATTATGATGAAAATGTTGTACCTGATATTTTACAAAAAAAAATAAACAGATTTTAGTTTATAAAAATCAGTTGTAAATAAATTATAATCAACAGACAACATTATACTTTATAGTTTATACCAACTTTTATGTCGGATTGCATTTAAATGAAATTTAAAAGACTTTAAAGTATAGACCTTAAATCATGGTTAAGGTACCATTTAATAAAAAATTTATTAAATGTTTAGTGATTATTAATGCAACCCAGCATTGAGTTACATAAATACATAAATACAAAAAATTTCTAATAAATTAATTTTAATCACCTCCAAGCAATTCAAAAACATGTGCCAATGGTAAATATCCCATAAATACGTCTCTCTTGTAATCTATATTAATAGCATCAGTAAAAGCTTTGAGCGTTGATATAAGATTAGTGTGTGATAGATTAACACCTTTAGGCGTGCCTGTTGATCCACTAGTGTACATAACAATTGCTATATCACTCTTTATTGGTAAATGGTTTTCTACAATACAAATTAAAAAATTATTTCTTTTTTATTAAAAATTAAGATATTATATTAAAAATGTAACCTGTAACTGTGTATTCTGACCCCCTTTTCAAAACAGATTTAAATGATATTATTTCAACTTCGTCTTTATAACCACTGGTGTTTGTCTTTGCTAATTGATCTTCCATGTAGATTAAAGTTTTAACTCGAGGAGTGAGTTGTAAAATTTTTTTAAATTTTGGTAACAGATCATGTGAGGTAATAACAATAGTCACCTCAGTTTCGTTTATACCATGTGCTATTGCATCTTCTCCAAGGGTCGCATATAATGTTACAACTATGATAATTATAAATATATTATTATTCCAACTATATAAAAGGTATAAATAATAAATTATAGAAAATAAATCTTACAATAGATTATTTATAATAACTTGTATACTTAAATTATACCTAGTATAAAAAAGAAATTTTGTTTACTAAAATGATTATTCACCAGGTATATTTTGTTTGAAACAACCTTGAACAGATATCATCCATTCAGCCCTTGTTTCAGCAAATATTGCTATATTTTCTTTAGGCTTTTGACCTAGAGATACTAAAGCATTTCCAAAATGATCAGATGCCTTGTCCACTTCTGTAAATGTCATCCATCTATAATCTCCCATGACATACTAAAAAAAAATTAAAACCTTTTTTAAATCTCATAATAACATAATTAATTATTTTAACACAAATGTTTTATATTAGTTTTGTAATTAAATAAATACTATATAAACGTTTGATTCTGATAATTTTGTTGTAATTAAAAAGTCAACAAATATTACAAAACAAAAACATTAAAAAAAACTTTTTTATTTAGTTTTTTTTCTGCTTATCATGTTTTTTAGTTCCATATTAAAATTAAAAATATCTAATACCATATAAGAAATTATTAATTGGAGTTAGCTATACGAGTACTTATTAGTTTATACAAAATTATAGTCTCTTAGATAATATATGCAATCAAAGATATAATTTTAAATAAATACTAACAGTTAATATCCCAAAAACCACTTAGTTATTAACATATTATTCCATTGGAGAATTTGAACACAGTCATTAAGAATTTTACAATTTTATTTTATACATTTCACACATTTTGTAATATTTATTAAATTTGTAAATGTATGTTGATGTGTCATTCAAAATTAAATTATCATAATTCATAATATAATATAAGTAGATACTAACTTTTTTGAAAATTCTTCCATTTCGCTGCACTTCGTCTTCTTCAGCAAGTACATCTCTAGTTCCAAGGCAATATGAATAAGCATATTTATTTACAGCATACTGAAATACTTTTTGTAGTGTATCTATCTTATCTTTGACTAGAGTAAGATGATTCGATGTGGGTTTACTTAAGGTTTTAATAATAATTGTGTGATCGTCAAATTTGGTAATATCAGACTGAAAAAAAATATTAAAAAATTAGTTGTATTCTAAAAGACTAATATGATCACTAAATTGACTTAGCTATGTTTATTTATCAGGTTAAAAATATATACACTGCTAAACATTTAGGTATCATAATAATTATATAATAATTTATTAATTAAAGAAATATGATGATTTTTATTTTTCAGAGAGTTTAGGGGGTGTTTAGTTGTAATATAAATCTACAAGTTAGAACTCATAAAAACATGAAATTTAATAATATTAAAAACTAGGAAGGGCATGATTTTTGAATAGTTACAAATATAAGTAAATAAGTAATCTACATGTAACAATAATTAAGATACCTATATGATAAATTATATTAATATATTTAAGTAGATAATCATACTTTTATTTGCTTGGACTTATGCTTCTTATTCCATGGCTGTTGTAATATTAAATACACAGGATATGTTATTACATCATATATAAAGGATATGGTCTTGAAAGCTGACAATAAATAAGCATTTTCCATACTGAAAATAATAATAGTTGAATAAAATAAAATATTAAAGGGCTTAAGAAACTCAAAACTGTTTTATACCTGAAATCATTAATTGTTATTATTTGATGATTATAAATTATTAACAGCTTAACAAAGTCAAATATTTATAATGTTTATTAGTTAGGTAGGTATCTATGAATTAATCAATTTTTTTTTATACGTAATGTATACTTTTATTCACTTTAACCTTCATATTAATATGAAAGTCCAAATATAAAGATGATTAGCTACCTATTTAATTACATTTATTAAGTAGGAATGCTTTAATTATAAATCAGTCTATTTTAAATTGAGCATTTTTATTCACCTTCTATGAAGATATATATTTATTTATTTTTAATTGCGTGCCCATTGATATTTTGTATTTTAAAATAAGTATTCTCCAAGGTATTTCCTAATTTAATATTTATGTTAATAAAAAACAATTCTTGTTTCAAATGTATTAGATACATAGGTTATAGGTACATAATGTATAGGTGATACACTATAAAATATAATAATTTGTCAATTTTATAGACAAAAAATTACAATTAAATTTAATATTTACTTCGGAGATAGAACACACAATGTTGACTATAAATACATTGAAAAACATTTAAGTACATGACATTAATTAATAAATTGAAAATGGAATGGAATTATATCATAATATATTGTAGCTATTTATATTTTAGATAAAGAATAGTTACTTTACAAACTACAAAGACACTAAACTGATAAATATTTAGTATTTACAAATCAATAACATTAATTAATAAACATACAAACTAACATTAAAAGTAATTACCTTAATATCATTATTTATAGTGTTTGCATTTGCATTAACAATTTAGTGTTTTAAAAATAACACTAGAACCTCATATAGCTAATTTGTTTTTAATAAATATAATAATTAGACTTTGATACAATTCATATTTTTTTTTAAACCGACTTTGAACATTGAGCAGTACCTATGTGGCTATGTATAATTATTAAATGATAAATAAACAATGGTACCTAGTACCTATTATCGGTACCAATATTTCTGTGAATATTTCCATATATGGGCATACATAGCTATTAAATTATTGGATAAGTTATATTGTATGGATATTTTAGAATGTTGACAAGTTATTGATGAAATTGTACCTAGTAGATAAAAATGCTGATGTTAGTGTAATAATGAGGCAATAATAACAGAAATGAAGCGGTGTAGCGAAAACATTAATAAAATACTAGATTACATGGTGTACCTATATGACTACATGAGCTATAAAGTTACGCAATCAAAGAGTTGCAAAAGTAGCGGTGTTCACCAATTATAATATTTTCAAAATGTCTCATAGGTACCTAATAATGATGAAGTGTACTGTTCGGTTTACTCACTTGTACGGTGTATGCACACGGAGACGAATAACAACGACCGGGTACCAGTGTGTATAATATTATTATGTACCTATGCACCTTATAGTTAATAATATAGCAGAGCGACTAGAAACCATACATGATTAGTGAAGTGCTCTGATGTGAAAGCGGAGGTTATAGTACGGTACACCAATGTCCGCACAAGAGTAGGTGAATGAACAATAACGAAGGAG